>VDMD01000089.1:0-103646 GCA_007026445.1 Schizophyllum amplum | reverse complement strand
GCGGTCAAGAAGGCTGCCCGAGGGATGCAGTAGCGGAGAAATATACGATAGAGATGTGCGTGAAAGTAACGCGGATGCGGGGCGAAAGATGATTACAGTAGACCAGAGCGAGGTCAGCCAAGAAAGCGTCAAGAAAGCATTAAGTAACAACGCCCAAGAGCAGGGAAAGGAAAAAGAAAAATTGACGATGTAAGCGCAAGTTCCGCGAAGGAAATACCACCTTCATCAGGTCGGCCCCCAGAACCACAACGGGACATGAGCTCTTGCCCAGCAACGTCCCCGTAGCGGTAACCATCGCTTCCTTCAGCTAAAACACGTCAGCCATGGCACGACGAGCAGTAGTCCGGCGTAGCGCTCGGCAAGGGGGGCAGGACAGTAATGTTCGAAGAGGGGCACAAAGACTTCGTTGAGCCAGGCCGCAGCGGATATCTGGTGAGCGATCATGATGTCGCAGCTCCGAGTGAGCATGTTGTCGGTAAAGCAAGTTGGATCTGACAGCAGAGTTTAGTCAAGGAAGACCGAACGCAAAGCAGTTGCCCTTCACGTACTGGTCGCGTCGATGATGACACTCGTCCGGTTGTGATTCTTCTCGAGCATGATGCGCTGCAGCGACTGGCTCAGAACCGGCGTTCGAAAGACATACTGTAACTAGAATCAGCTCTCACTCACTCTACGTCACGTCCTGCTCTCACCTCGTCGTTGTCCTCGACCACCAGTACCTTATCCTCGTATAACGGCACGCCCACCTTCTCCGGACAGACACTCGTTCACTTGCGCGCAACGAGATCTGCGAGCGCTTGGCGGATATCCTCGCAGATGCCCGGGTCGCGCACGTCAAGGACGGTCAGCTCACGCGTGAACATCGTGGCCGCATCTGCGGGAGCGCCCGGACGCGCATTGAAGGACTCGATGACGCGGATGCGCTCCCGTGGCTCGGCGGTCTCGTCGATGGGCAGGTCCTTCGAGAGCTTGGCGAGCTCGCGTTTGAAGGCCGCGAACTCGAAGGGACGACCACTAGCGACCGCGAATTTGATGGCGGCCTGTACTTCGTCAGCTTCAGTTTCAAATAGGAGAACAAAGACAGCCCACCCGAGCCCAAGTCTTCGTGCTCCGCATCAAGCTATCCCCGACCGTGGTGCACGCGTTGTACGCGAAGATGACGTCGTCGAAGTAGGAGGCCGCAAAGCTTAGCGCAGAACGCTGACCATGTAGTTCAGATCCTCCTTCTCGTAGCGCTCGCGGATGCCGGCGACAAAGCGCTCCTCTACAAAGACGGCGATGGTGGGTGGGTAGACGAAACTTTCGCCGATGTTGGAGAATGCGGACGGACGATGAGTGATGTCGTTGCAGCCGAACCGCATGACGAGGCCGAGACGAGACTTCGCGCAACGTTGTCCGTGTCTTGTGAGCAGGCGCTGCAGCAGCGAGAAGGTGATACGGTCGTTAGAGTTCCCTGCGATGGTATTAGTATTTGCATGCATAATTCTGAGACGATCGTACCAAGGTTACCGCATACAGGGATCGAAGATGGCGCGCTCTATTCTACCGGTTAGAGCACGAGCAAAGCATGGCGGACGACCTCACGAGATTCATATAGAGCTGCGTATGGTGCTCATAAAAGTTGCCTCCCGTCATGGACCTGGGAAACATTAGTCCACAAACGCTTGACTCATACTGCGGAAGAGCTACATACATAACCTTCTCGACAGTCCCAAATGATGTATAACGAATAGAAGTTTGCTTCTTGAATGCCACTTTTGAGCCGGCGACCATGGCGATCAAGGAGCAGTGGCGCCAGTCGGGACCAAAGAGCTAGATGAGCGAGGTAAACCTATTGGCTGATATGTACATACCGATTATTCGTACGCATGTGAAGGGGTATCCGCCGGCTGAGACGTTGAAGCGATGCGTATAGTTGATGAGGTGTTCGCGCCGGAAGCTAGGGTCTGGCTACTTGCAGAACCGTTCGGCGTCTGACCCGTGATTGACGATTGATCTTCGCGGGGGTCAAAGATGGCGGGGGAGACGAAGTCGGTGGCATAGAAGGAGGCGCCGGCGACTGGACGAGCACGCATTGGCCCAGAGGCGCCCCCGAGAAGGATTTGGTTAGGGAGATGGGGACGGACTAGTGCGTGCCCGGCGGTATTTGCGTCTGGAAGAAACAGAGTCAGCGAATGAAGATCATTACGCACCGAAGTCCCTGATATCTGGGCCTTCGTGCTGTCCGGAAGACAATCGAAGTTGGCGAGCTGAAGATCGTCAATACGGCGAACTTAGGATTGACTTGAGCGCGCACCTTGAGACCCGAGTCCGGGTCGACAGCTGCCGTGTCAAGAGCAGCGCATGGTTTCGCTTTCTTCGTTGGGGTGACCGGGACTGTCGCGGGGATATCTCCCGCGCTGCCGCTCCCCGGGGTCTTGGTCGCCTCTAGATCGTCGACATCCAGCGCGACCTGAACAATCGCTGCCAGGCATGCTGGTGAGGCCGGGAGCGCCGACGCGCGGACGGACGAGGCTGAAGTCAAAACGCCGGACAAGCCGGCGTTTCTGCTCTGCGTAAACGCGGTCATGTGACAAACGTGAAAGCCGGTGGCTCCGCTCTGCCCTGTTGATTCTTTGCCTTTATTTGGGCGCGCTAGTATAAATTCCGCCAGTCGACTGCTCCCTCCTGCGACCTCCCCACCAGTATGAGGGTATCTCAGCGTTCTGGGCGCTCCCGGAATTGTGATACCCGCAAGGGTCATCCAGCTAGAGTGCCCTTCGAGGTGGCCTTCGCACGTCGGACCTTGCAGTAACTTGCGCTTCTTCCGTCGCTGTCGCTTCGTCGCGCGTCCGCTCAGAGCTCGATCTGCCACCCGCCTCTTGTAATCTCTCACTCCTCCGCCTCACTCGTCTTTGCGTATCGCGCGACCTCTCTCCTCGCCGTGTCTGGACCCGTCTGGCGGACCCTTTCACTGACGGCTCGGCCCATGGAGGTGTTCGTTCAGCCTGGTGTGTGTGTCTACTCCTCCACATACGTTTGTACCTCTAATCTGGTTTCGTAGATGGTTGGTCGTGAGCATATTCCTCGTCGTCGCGTCTCCGCCGCTCGGCCGCTCGCGTAACTCCGCCCGTCCCGACAACTACTTGGGTCCGACCTGGTCTGGGAGGTCGTCGTGTCCTCCTCATCTTGCTCAAGCCTCGACCTCCCCCACACCGACCTCCGCCTCAACCATCCTCCCGCATCGCTCGTCCCTGCAGATCCGCGCCCGCACAGAACCCCGCCGAGCTCTGGACGCCTATCGTGAGTGCTACGGCGCGGGCGCGTGTCCCTCTCGCTGCGTCGAACTCACGCTCGCACAGACTTCGTTCTGAATGCTCTTCCGCGCCACAGGCCACTCCCACCCAATCGCTCACCCCAAGATCCCCGTCGACTCGACAACGCCGTCTGCACCGGGTCACGCATAGATAGCAGCTCGCTGCGGAAGCTCATGTCAAAGTTCGCCTTCTCCAGACGACTGGCCACCCGCCAATCAAACGCACCTTCGCCGGACGATCAGGTCGACTCACAGCGCGCTCAGACTTGAGCCCAGGCGAGCAAAACCCTGACAGAAGGCACGCCAGTGCGAATAAAGGCACCCACCGCCGTCGCTGGCTTCCCCGTTGTGGCTGTCTCGTCTGGACACCTGCTGTAAACGAGCACCCTTCCGGACTTCAGGGACTCGTCACACTCGACGAGCTTGCGTGCGCCACGTATGCTGCTACATATCCTGATGAGATATCAGGAGAACGTAACCACTTGACGTTCGTGCCGATCCGCCCTCTCTCTGGACGCAGGCTTACGTGGGTCAGCCAGGCTCTCGACTGATGCACTTGATATACCGTTTCCCCCATCGCCGTGTGGCCAGTCAGGCCGTTGCCTATCCCCCTGTTTGGACGACCTACGTACGATACGCGCGACGTCCGACCATCTCCTCTTGCCTTGCTGTTGTCGACTGTCATAACCACTGCGTGAAATTGAATATCATCTGCACTTTCACCTATTCTATGTAAAATCCCTCCGAAATGGTGTGGGTAAGGATATCGCGCTGAACACCACGTCGGGCCCAAAGAGATGCACAAAAAGAGCTGCACCCGAAACCGGCATACAATCGCTCGTAGCTCAAGTGCCTCTCTTCCTGATGACGACCCCAGAGCCAGACGAGGAAGCCGCGGCGCCGGCCTTTCTGGCACGCTTCCGCGGAGGCTGCTAGTATACTTAGAGTCCGAAGTGGCGAGGATGCGGAAACTGGGCGTACCTTCGCCCTCACTCCCCCCTTCTGGACGAATACCACCGAGTGCTCGGGATCGGAGGAAGACTCTGCGATCTCGATGCTTGTCTTTCGTACGCGTTTGCGCGAGGGCTGAATACGAGCCACTGGCCTACCGCTCGTCGCCTGCTCTTCAATTGTAGAAGGCCTGCAAAGAGGGATGCGTTAAATGAACGGGATACGTCCACAAGAAAAGACGCACCCAACATCTCTAGCGACCTCTGGAATCTTACTCTGGCCAGCGCCGTGTGCGCTCACTGCCAACTTGGTGCGTGGCGTGCGGGTTATCGTGACAGGGGCGGGGATCGTCGCAACCCGCTCGGTGGTGAAAGAAGAGAGTTCGACTTTGGACCGTCTCATGGCCCTGGAGCCATGAGTCTCTCCGAACATATCAGATCAATTCGACTACTTACATGCGTCGCGGTGGATCGGCGCGCACGGTCTTCTGTTGCCGCTTCTTTCCCTGAGGAGCGAGCTGCAGTTGCGGTTATGATCAAGCAGCAGTGAAGAGGCAGGGACTAAACGTACTTCTGCTATCGCTGGTGGATCACTGCGCTCTCGTGGAACGGCGACATGCTCTTCGAGTTTGCATCCCGAGCGACCACACACAAGTTCACACCGGTGGACGATCTCGACCCAGCACTGACTCTGTCTAATGCCAACGGTAAGCTGACTGACTTTAGACAATACGAACTACTTGCTGCCGTGCGAGGTCTTTAGCCAGTCTGCCGCTGTCCAGGTTTAGAGCATCAGGACGGCTGCATGAGGTCGTCGCGCTGTAGGTGTTCCACGCCAAGGTGATCTTCTTCCACTGCTCTTCAGGCCATTGTTTCAGGTCCTCGCGGAAGTCGATGAAGTCGTCGGACCAGGGCTGTAAGCCTAACTCTAGGCCGGGGCTTTCCTTCGGGTCCCCTTCGCGCCACAGAAAATGAGCCTGGCGCATCTATGATAGACATGTAAGCCGCACTTCAAGGCCCGCTTCAGGAAACTGGCATACCGTTTCCACCGCTGCCGCGAGCAGATACATGAAAATGTCGTGTCCGATCTGCTCCGCAGTCCTCCTCGGCTCGCGACTTCCAGGGCCGTAAAGTAGATCGCCGACGACGTTCATAAGACATGAGAGGTCTTCCAGTAGCATCGTGTCCGAGGAATCTTCCGCCAGCAGGAATGTTAGAGAGTAGACGTTGTTCAGAGCGTACACGGCGCGCTCTACCGGATCTCGGAGCAATCTGTACTGGCTACTGCAATTGAACGCCGCGCGGGCAAGCGCGAACGCGTGGTTGCTGAAGACGAGGTGGTCTATGTCGGATTCCGACCGGGAGATGGGAGAGTTGGCCACGTAGGATCTGGAAGGGAGTCTGCCCGATAGGGCACCACCTTGCGCAGCGTCACAGACGGCGAGCGATTCCACTAGGCGCCTGACGCCAAAGCCAGCCTGTTGAAACGTGTGGTTCACCGCATAGCTTCTTGTCGCGGTGCCAGCGGTGTGCTGGCCTTGAATGTCAAGTACTGATGTCGCGACAGAGCTCTGGGCCAGGTACACGTGCCTGCGCCAGACAATGGAGAATCGCTTAATCGCCCGATGGACGACCACGCTGTTGGACTGGAGAACCGAGATAGTTGCCAGTGCATGGTTGAAGGCCCCTGCTCGACTTCGTCAGCCAATGAGAAAAAAGGAATCAAAAATTTGGTACCATCACGGTAATGCGTGGTCCACCTCTTTTTGGAGGACTCGCGCTATCGGGTTTTGTCAACAGAGCTCGGGCAAACATCGAAGGCACTCACACCGCCGGGAACGAAGACATACGAGGACAGCATATCTCTGTGAGCTACTGTCTTTGCCGCTTCCAACTCCAACGGTCGGACGAGAGCCAGGTACAGAATCAGTACCTCGGACAGCTCCCGAGGTAGAAGTCGTGCTTCTGCGCCTCTCGATCGGAATGTGGTTTCCATTGGGCGTAGGATAAGCAGAAGGAGTCCTTTGGGACCAAAGACCACGTCTTTCTGCTTTCCCGCCCAGCGAAGACCGGCGAGCGCCTCTGGGCTTACGAGGTAGGGCACCCGTGTGGACAAGACGACGTAGAAGCGCCGGAGAAGTTCCTGACCAAGGAGTAGTATGTTCTCCCGGTTGACGCTATCCCTTTTGCTGGAGCTGAGCTGCTCATGGGCGACATGGAGCGGCTCCTGAAGGGATAGGATGAGTGTTTCCACGTCGGTATCGTTCTCTGGTGAGAATAATCGGCTCAGTAGATCACGGTGATTGGAGAGGAAGCTCCGTGGAAAGAGGAAGCAGTTGATGAAGTTGACGAGGTCTGAGGTAGCGGCAAGGCCAGCACACTCAAAACGTGCCATGCTGACATTGTGCTCCTCGCCGCGATGTATGACACGCACGGAGTGCTCGTCAGGGGCATCTGCATAGCGCACCAGCACTGAGGCTTCGAGTGCTTTCTTCCTCTGCAAGGCAAATTTAGAGATGGCTTCCTTCAAGCACCCCGGGAGATAAGACGCGGTCCTGGTGCGGCAAAGTGAGTAAATGTTGTCAGAAGCAACCGGCAACGCACAGGTAATCTTTCCAGATATGTGTTGAGGCCACGCTAAGCTCAGTACTGCTGGCATTCGCTTCGACAGCGGTGCTGATATGCCCTCCTGGCGCCGCCGACATGTACCCCTTCTCGTCGTTGGAGCCGCTGCACCCGCCAACGTCGAACTCCTCAAATCCGTAGATGCGTACGCGCAGACGATGACAAGGGGACTCGCCAGCATTCCAAAGATTTTGCCCCTCAGTCAGCAGCTGGAGGCCTCTGCAGATCGAATCCAGACGGAGGAGAATACTGCTCGCCGTGCGCCACTGGACCTGGGCTTGAAAGCGACCGTCGGGAGAAGCAGGAGCGTCATGTGATGACGGGTCGGATTGCCCGACGCACTGGAGGACGCAGGCCATTTCGAGCACGTCAATGATGGACGTGTTGGTCGTTACACGCTTTTCATTGCAGACCTCCATGATCGCGCCCACTAGATCGGCGAGCGGCAGATACCCGTCTGCAGTAGGCCGACGGAATCTGTCGAATGCGCGGGAGCATACATGACCTGGTAGTGCAGTGCTCCATCCAAGGAGCAGTTTGAAGACGGTACAAATAGCATGGCTGAGGTGTCGGGCGGCCTTTTTCCGCATCTTGGTGCTCAGCCTGCCACTCTATCAGTGTCCGTAGAAGGCAAGGCAAAGAAAGCGCGGCGTACATGAGCGTGGAAAGCTGCTTCTGGGGGTGTGCGGCCCGCATCTTCTGGTCGATGTCCCCCAGGTAGCAGAAGAACGCACCTCTTAAGGCCTTGCCGAACTGCGGATGTAACCGTCTCCGATTATACAATTCCGTCCCAGGTGCATCAGTTGCACCGGGGAGGCTAGTCAACATGACCGAGGCAAAGGACGAGCTCGACCGGAGTGCTTGAATGAGGGCCTCCCAATGCTTTGCAGGGCTTGCCGCATCTGCTCGCACCACGACAGTGGACGAAGTGAGGGACCTTTGCACTACGCTACCCGATAGAAGAGCCACCGCTGGGTCTTGATATCCCGGTAGAGGCCAGTGTCGTTTGCCCGAGCTCCACGACATCACCGGTGAGACCGAATCGTTGATGGCACGACAATTGGCCTGGGGACACTTCCACCTGGAGCGCAAGTTGAAGGCCACGTCAGTGCCGCAGGACTCGCACACCGATCGTGCCGTCAGACGCAAGGGGGCGACCTCGGGAGGCGCTCGAATTCGAGGTGCAGTAAGGGTTGGGCGGGACTTTGGGTGTACGAGAGGCGGAAAATGTCGCTGGAGGTGCTGCTTCAGGCGACGTGCACCGGCTTCGTCGGACCCTGATGAAGGAATCAGCACATATGTCACAAAGCGAATGCTTCTTACCAACGATTTTAGAAATCACGCGCGTAACATCATACCGATGTCCTGGCCTTGTCTGAAAGTCGAAGCTACCGCTGACCACGACGTTGTAATCTGGCACTACGGCGAAGTGCCCGTAAAGCAGTGCTGCACACCGCACGTCAAGTGGCCCGTATCCGGAAAGTATGGCTGCATCGATCAGCAACTATTCATCCCCTGCAGTGGATGCTCACCTTCGTGCTTACACGCCAGGACTATGGGCCCTGAAGTGCCAGGAAGCTGGCCCTTGAAGTAATACGTGTCGGTGTCACCGTCAGGCGTAAGGACAGAAGCACCCCGTCCACTCTTCTGGGTCCAATGTAAGGACGCGGCGCATTCATGATCGCGCGCGTCCTGCCTGGTGGAGACGAGAACAGCTATTGGCATCCCAGGACGGCCTAGGAGATGGACAGGCACCATAGCTTTTTTATGGTGCTTGCGTTGCGCTCCGTTCTTCCTGAGCGATACGTCGTCCGACAGCTTGCGGCATCCCGCATCGACACATTGCAGGCTTGCGAAGACTGGGATGCCCGGAATCAGATGCTGCACTTCTGGAAGGGAGTCGTCGGGCGAAGCTGGGCGACAGTTGACACCGTGAAAGCGCTCAAAGTGAGTGACGACTTGATGATTAAGCTCCAGATCCTGCCGGTGTAGGTTGACTGCGTGCTGCAGCGAAGGACTGAAATAAACTCCCTGGGGATTCCACGTTGGACACCGAGGTCCTACGACCGCAGCGACAGCCGGAGGATAGAGAGGCGTCTCTCCATCGCAGACACAACCCGGTTCCGATGAGGTCCGCAGGGCGGACAACAAACGTCCCAACCACGTTATCGTCTGCGGTGGGACGATTAGGGCGAACTCGCCTAGGATATCAGAGTCAGCAAAGATGACGAATGAAGCTTTCTAGTCTCGTACCCTTTTCAATCGTAGGTTGAACGCAAGCGAGATCCCCCGTTCTCCAGTCCGAGGTAGCGCTGAACCTTTCTCAGCGACGTGGCGAGAGGAGAAGATCAAATTCTCACCCTTGGTCTTCGTCCGTACTCATTTCAAGACAAAATGACCAGAAGAGGTGTCGACACTGCCGGCACTGGCTTCAGCGTAGCCTTGGACAGCGCCACTGACCAATTCGTTCGGCTGTTGGACGTTGGGAGGCGGCGAGGTTGAGATGAAAGTTTGGAACACACAAGCGCGTACATAAAGTCGTGCGTAACACGCTTCGAATCCACATGCGCAATCAAAATGATGGTCAGCGGCCACTGCCGACCTCTACGAGCACCGAGCAGGCTCTCGTTAGACAGCGGACACGGCCTGTACAGTGTATAGCTGGGTCACCAGCCCAAGGTTGAGCGTGAGTTGAAGTTATTAAAACAGTATATCATACGAGTTTACAATACGTCGGTAGCTCCACGCTTCTGCGCAGGACGGGTTTCACGAGTAAGGTGGTAGAGGGTGATAGGCAATCGTCGAGGGCGACTGCGCCAGTGTCGTGCGGTACGCTAGGAGGGAGACGGTGTCGTTGGTGGTGGGGTAGCCTGCAGTGACGAAGTGATGAGCGCGGGCGAGCCCTGAAGGTGTGTTAGACAGGGGGAAGGGAGGGAATGACTGATGGTCCTGCTCCTTCTTTGTCCTCTCTTCATCATCATCTCGCCCTGCGGCGATGACCGAATGCGTGCGAGGCAACGACTCCCAATGCACACGGCGCGCGTTCCCGTGGTTGAGGCGCTGCGGTATGGGGAAGAGGGGTATTCCGCGTGCAGCGACGCCATGCCGAGCGAGAAGAATACCCTGCAAGAGGCAGGTCTGGCCAGTAGGGATGGGCATCGTCGACCCGCATGGCGGGATGTCGACTTGCGCCGTGCATCGCGGGACCTCGACCTGCAGCGCGGGACGTCTACCTCAAGGTCGGTATCGCCGCTTCACAACGCCACTGAAGCCATGCCTGCTAGCTCCACATGGAGCTTAGACACCTGATTTCACTGTGTCCGCGGCACGCGCTGAGCTACCGACCACTCTGTGCTCCCAACCTCGCCGTGCTCATAGAGCCTCCCATGACCACACCATGCCAGCAAAGGGTCCCGACCGTAGGCCGACGTGTACGCCAGTGCAGATGCGCGCGGACTCGACCGGGGATGAATTCCCGGATACGCGGTCTGCCGTTCCTTTCCGGTCGCCGTTGACGAAGGAAATGGCGTGGAAGAGGACGGGATCGAAGGCGTAAAAGAGAGCGATGGGAACGGCGTTGCAGAGGGTGAAGCAATGGTGTAGAGGCAGTGTGGCAGGACATAGCCAGCGGTACGCGAAACAGATCAAGAGGATGAGCCAGGGATGAGCTGCCAGTTGGGTCCAAGGCGTGTACTTGTCGTCCCGAGGCGTAACGAGCACGTGACCCCGATCCTGTTCGCGGTGACGCCGCCGACGTCGTTAGAGACGTCCGGAAGAGATACGCGCCCGCACGTTGTTGGACAAGAGTCTGATCCATGTTCCAGAGGGGGGATTGGGGAAAGAGAGGCGGCGGGCGAGGCTGGAGATAGCGTGGTTCCGGTGCGGGATGGTCTTGGAACTTGCGACGGCGGCGTAGCCTTAGAGAGCGAGACTTAGGCCGGGAGATGTTTTGATTGGTTGGAGATGATAAGCGAAGGCCTGTAGGTTGATCAGACACCGCTGAGAAGTTGAAGCGACAAGACGCACCTGAACCGCGGGCTCGAAGTCAGACGTCCAGCTGACGCCCGGCTTGCTTCTCCTCCAGCCCAGCAGCCATGATCATGGTTTACAGATTCAATGAATTGGGGGGGGGGGGGGGGGGGGGGGGGGGGGGACTGAGGGAGGAGACGTTAGACGGGATGGAAGGGCGATAGCGTCAGGTCAGGCGCTTACCGATGAGTACGACGAGCAGGCAACGACTTCGCTCGATGGAGAGCGCACCCAGCACTGAGCCACGGGCGAGACTGGTGGCGAGCATCTTCTTGATGAGCGCAGAGCTGTCGAGCAAGGCGCGAAGGAGACCTTAGGCCGAGGGCGAGTAGCACAACGGACTGAAGTCGTTCGAGGGGTCACCGGTCACGAAGGCAGGGCTCGATGCAGTCTTTGCGTTGGATACAGAAGAGTTCTGCGTGACGAGCTTAGAGTGTCGCCAATAGCTGGTCATCACTACGGCCGCAGTCGCGTTAGACGCTGGTGGTATCGGGGTCAAGAGCGCCCTTAACACACTCCAGCCGGATATACATATTACGCTGGCGGGAAACAACGATGTTGAGCGGATTGTCAGAAAGGTTAGAGAATTACCACACGCACCTTGTTCACGAACGTAGCGCTTCCTTCGCCTCATGCGAGTCGTGTTCGCCTTCAGCGCCCTCCCCTTCTGCCTCCCTTCGCCCTCCGTTCAGCCCCCTTCGCGCCTGCAATCGCATTACGCCCTCTTCTCGCAGTCTCGTCCCCTTCTCGCCTTCTTTGACTCCTCTTCGGCACCCATTCGTCTCCCGCGCCCTCCCGAGTCCCCATCTACCAGCGCAAGCGTCTGCAGCGCCTCATTCGACACCTCCTACACGCCCCCTTCAGTGGCTTCGAGCCCGGCCTCGCGCGTTCCTCGCCCTCCGCCCGCGCCTTAGCCCTGCCCGTAGTCGATCGGAGCGCCTGCCGCACCCCCTCCCCGTCTTCAATCCCGCCGAGCCCGGCTTCCAACCGGTGTTACCCTCCCAACCTATCCGCGGCCATCGTGTTCCCCGTCGCCGTTTTTGAGCGCGTGACTCTCCTTATCTTCTTGCTGCATCGCATCCTTCTGAACCTTCTCCTCGGCTCCTCTTTCTCGCCTCTCGCCCTCCTCATCCTCGGCCGCTTCGCAACCGCCACAGCTTTCTTCTCTCCCCGTTCTTCGTCGTCTCCTCCGTGTCAGACTTCAGGGTGCACGTCCGCCCCTTGCCCCTCTCGCCTCCATGTGGCGCCCGGGCGCGACGAGGCAGGCGATGGGCGTGCCGCTGCAGGCAACGGATGTGCCACTGGGGCAAGGGTCGCAGCTGGGTGGAATGTACGTATGCATCGCCTGGCGCAATGGGGTCCTCCAGCGCCGGATGCGGCTTTGCTGGCAGAGAAGGATGCGCGTGATGAGCTTGCGAGGCCCATCTGGCGGAGCTTCGCCTCCATGCGCGCGATCTGGTCTCTGAAGATATGTAAATCAGATGAAGCGCCATATGCGAACAGCCAACGCACCCATGCCGCCCCACCGGCACACTCTGGAGTATGCTCAATGAGGTTGCGCTGATACCGCGATCGGTGCATGTACGAAGCACCGTGGTCCGGCGCATGCTGGGCGTATGTGGTAACAAGGCGCTAGTACTGTAATTTCCTGTAGTTGATGGTCAGACGATAGTTTAATCGTGTGTCGCGCAAAAAGGGACGAGGAACATGACGCCGGGTGACGGCGGTAGCGTGTAGGGGTGCGTGGATGTGTGTGCGAGGACAGGCTTGGGAGGAGTCAGGTATGCTTACCTAAATATACCCGTGCTCTAAAGAACGCGCAACAGCGTGGTTTGCCGCAATGAGGACCAGCTTTGTGGAAGGAAAAGTCGGGGCGCGATAATAAGCCGTAGCACTGGAAGAGACGAATGAAGTAGATGTGTATCTGATCAAGTTGAGTTCAAAAGCACTTGAATGAATATCGGACGACGCACTTCAACCGTGGGATGGAGGTTTTCGACATGTAGTCACTTTATACGACTTTGCGCACGCTGACACCTTCAGAATGCAGCGTTACCGCCGTCATCCACTCCTACTCCCTGCGTGTCCGATGACACCCTCGCCCATCGCCGTGCTCTACGCACGATGCTCCAGCGTATGAGATTGCGGACGACCGCGCGTATCCCACGAAAACGTCGGAACCTGCATTATCATCAGCGTGAGCGCGTTATGACCTGCAAGCGAGGTACGTACATGATCGTCATCAACATGTTGAGCGAGCGGTGAACGCGGCGACGCGACGCGCCGCTCCGCGAAGGATGGTGCAATAGCGTGAACCGAGCCTCGCCACGCCACGTACAAGGTCGCAAGGGCGCTGCGCGTCACTACCGCGTAAAGTCCCCGTCATCTTCGGCGACGTACCCGGCAGCAGCAGCGAGGTCTGTCTTGAACCTTGAGGACGCCGTGAGCGGCGTGGAGCTCACAAAAGCGTTGGAGTCTGCGATCATATCAGCGTGAGTGTGACGCGCAAGGGCGAGCAATGTATATACCTTGTGTTTGTGGCGAGCGCGAAGCGCCCAAAGCGGCGGTGCTGGGCACCACCGCCGCGATGGACTCCCGCTGTCGTCGCCCGCCCCCCCCCCCCCCCCCCCCCCCCGAGCAATCTTGAACGTGCGCAGGTATATCCAGATGGTCGTGAATATCTCCTTCCTGTGAGAAAACAACAAGGATTTAATGACAAGCGCGGCATATCAAAGGCGATGTATGGAAGGAGCAAGGGGTCGACAGTGGGGCCGCGGGGGGTTGGAAGCGTATGCGGGGTGATGCGTTTCAACACACCTTAAAAAGGCACACGACCCCCGAACACAAGTCTGAACGGAATGTTAGTTCTGGTACAGTACTGGCGACGAATAGCGCACGACTGATAAAAAGCATGGCAGCGCTGCGCGCCGCCACCGGAGACCTCGAGATGGCAGTTGTGAAGGTCTCGAGACCACCCTTGTCCTTCGGTTTGCATGAGATTTGGCGCCTAATTGGTCGTCAAACATTCCCCCGCTTGGAGGTCTTGGGGGCGAGGAGTCCCGCGGGGAGACCGCCGACACGGCGAGAAACCCGGGGGACCTCGGCGGCATGGACGGGCGGCTTCGGCGACACGTATAGGTCCCGGCGATATGGTCTACCAACGTCGTTAGCCTCGATACATGCAACGTCAGGCGAGCCGGTGCTCACCGGAAGCGACGCGCAACGATAGCTGTCAGCGGCGTTAGCATCGGCGGGATGCCGCGCCACGCACAAGCGGAACTTGCGAGTTACAGCAATGCTGAGCTTGGCGCGCCGCTGCGAAGGGTCGCGAGAGGTGAGCAGATTGTCCAAGTGTGTTTTAATTGAAGGTGTACTCACCTGCTGCGTGCCGCACGACGCCCAGGAGCGGCCCAAACGCCGACTTCAGCGACGAGTCGGAAGCTGACTTGACCGACGATTGTGGCAGATGGTGAGAGGAGTCAAGGGTCCCCCGGAGATTGAAGTCGCCGGTAGAGGAGTCGAGGGTCTGCTGAGTCCCCACTCCTTCGTGTGTGTCCGCGGTAGCCGGTAGCCGGCAGCTCCACGTCCTGCGATAGCGGTCTGCGGGCGGCGACGGTGGTCGGTACGTGCTGGGAAGAGCGATGTACTTGAGACTTGTCAGCTCGCGCACGCAAAACGAACGGGGCGCGCACCTTTTCGCCGTGCGCGGCGCCACTTGGTGCCGCCGCGCTCCTGAACCTCCCGATACTCCCGAAATCGTCGTCGACGCAACCCCAGCCGCGATCGTCCCCTAGATATTCCCTCGCGAATATGCCAAGGCGACTTTGCTTTGCATCCTGGTTAGCCTCCGAAACGTCATCTAGATGGCGCCCGCTTAAACCAGCTAGGCGAGGATGTTCGGGCGTGCGGGTCTTGTGGTGGCAAGGAGCGTGGGCACCCTGTAAAGTAGCGGTGGCGTGCGTGAGGTTGAGAGGGCGCGCGGATGCAAGCTTGCAGGTGCGAGAGCACGGGTGAAGGCGAGGAGCTTAGCAGCCGTACAGGAGCTCGAGTGCGAGGGTGAGTAAGCTTAGAGTGAGTCAGCAGGGATGCAACGCAAGGGATGACATACTTACCTCGAGATAGATGTGCTCATCAATGTTAAACGGGGTCGCTTTCGGACTGGCCGATGAGACGAGAGTCTGATGCCGATCGAAGTTCAACCGCTCACATCGGCCCACGCGCGACGAGCGCAGAGCACAGAAAGTACAAGGAGCGCGCGCTCCGGGGAGGCGACGGAGACACGGAAGACATGCCAGAAGCGATGGCGGAGGTTGAAAACAAGGCAGCGAGGAAAGATCACGCGGCGGCGCGGTACTCGGACCGACTCGCCGATCGCTCTCCTCGCGCCGCGCCGCCATGTTCCCGCCCACTGTAATCTCTTTCCCGCGCTGCCCCAGCATCAACATCCTCTTCTTCGCTCTTGAAAACGGGCCACTGCGAAGAAGTGGAAGCGCTCGCCTGAGCGGATCAAAAATAATAACAATTCATGACGACCCGCCAGGTGGCGCGCAACGGCGCTGACTACCAAGTTTCAGACGGCGCCCGGCCTCGTTCTGACGTCAGATGGGTCGAACACCTTCGAGGTCACTCGCTTATGCGTTCTGAGTACGCCCCTCAAGTATCACTGAGCGGGATCCACGTCCTTCCTGATCGTTAAAGAAGGCCATGAAGTCCCGTACGTGAATCTTGTTAACCTTTCAATTTGCGCGGTATCAACCTCGTCACCCAAGCTCGAGATATTCCTGGCTCAAATTGTGTTCATTTAGCGTACAAAATCCGACCCTCATTGACTCATAAGCCGCCTGGGCGAGTCTTGAGTTCATATCGTGAATAAAGCGAATTCGATATGTGGCACCGTTCTTGGTACGTGCTTTCTTCACCACGATACGCACGACCTGCTCATTCTTCCTCCTCCATTCACCCCGCGCCGAATCTTCCGGCATACAATACCCGGCCACGTCTTGTACTCGTCTATCGTCCTTTCCATCCTCTCTTAGTGTTTGTAATTCTTCCTTGCCCACTGCCGCCTTCGCCGCTCATTCAGGACGAGTTCATTTTGGTATGTTTTCCCATTTCTCTCTCGTAATTGTAGTCTTCTAATCACTTGAGTATAGGTCTTCTAAAACTTTCTTGACTAAAACTTTCTAGATGGTTAACCACCATGTCCTTGACCTCTGACATTCTCCCATCTCACTCCCAACACACAGTCCGCACCGGGACCTTCATTGGTTATGTGTCGGTAAGCTTTCTTTTTATCAAAAGCCGGTATAAAATTTACTCATCACTGCAGGTTGTCTCCTACCACGACCAAGTCCCCCTTGTCGTCGCTGCTTGGCACATGTCGCTATAGAACACGTGGGGCTCGATATTCTGCACTACAACTGCCACCGCGTACTCACATCCTTGGTGCTAGACACTTACCTTCCACATCGAGCGCGACCAGCGTCTCCTCGACTTGGCGTGCGGCGCGTCTCCTCGGCATAGCGCGTCACTCAAGACGGCCTCCGGCGAGCTTCGAGGTCGACATTTTGCACAGCGGCCGCCGCCGCCGCCTACTCGCGTCCTCTACACGCTGTGCCGGCAATGCTAACAACACTCGTTGGCGCTCTCGACGAGCTCGCCTCACGACAGCGCCGAAATCTTTTCGACAGTCTCCCGCGCCAACAATATCAAAGACGACGTCACGAGCGCGTCTTCGACGCCCTGGGAACTGACGCCGAGGTGTCAGTTGGCAGCGCGCGCGTCGACGTCCAGGTACGTCTCTTTTGCTTTCTGCTCGCGTGTGACAGGCGGGACGATAACGTTGCCGTTGCGCTCTTCGTCCTCCTGACATTTTATGAAGTGCACGCTGACTTATTCTCCCAGATCTATCTTGACGCTCGTCGTGGCAGATGGCGGCGGAGGCTTAAACGACGATAATCAACAACCGCCGCCGTAGTGCGTGATGCATCACCTCATGTTGAAGGCCGTAAACCAGCCGTAAACTTGCCCGTTTGTAGATACCGTCGGACTGCCCAAGCTATCAACAACAACGTACATACTGCACTGTAAGCTTTTTCTAGGCTAACTATGTCATTTACTCGCCCTTTCTTTGGGAACGAGCAGGGCAAGCTGTACATGCTCGAGCTGCAAGAGGACGACGACGGTATCGATCAAGACTGCTCTACAAGCGGCTGCTTTAGCGCAAGCATAGCGCACCTGGATATTGACTGTTCACGGGCACGACGAGTATTTACTAGAAGTCACCGTTACTTGAGTGGTATGTATGAAATTATTACTGGGGTAATGGACAGTGAAGGAAATGCACTACAAAATTGACTGCATGCGCAGTGTCTGAGCTGCCTCACTGCCGTACAGGCAGATTATGGCATACAACTTCAGGGGCTTTGATGCTGGCGGTCCCAAACCAAACCATCGGAGGGCGTAGCGTTTTCCCTGGTGTGTCTGAGCGTCCACAGCTTAGAGTAGTACGCGATGATCACCTCGGGTACGGTTTTACTTATCCCGATATCCTGCGTTCAGGCTTGACAGGGTATCGACAGCCCCGCCTGGGAGGTACGCACCTACCTGCCATGCATATCGAAAACCGGATTCCTGATTGGAGCGATCTTTTGTCCAGAAACTTTATGGTCTTGCTGGGTCCTTGAAAACTTGTATTAGACCATGAACATTGAACAAGCGACTCGGTTTTCTATCTATCCTGAAAGTAAAGAGTCTGGAAAGCGAATCTGGTGTTCTTCCTCCATCCGACAAACCTGCAAGTTCCGTGCTGTTAGCACGAGCGCCCGTCTGCCTGTGCACCGGTGACCCTCGGCACTGTTTAACTCTCAGCTGATCGGAGTAGTTACAGCGTCAGAGGGCTGAAGATGATAAGCAGTGACCATGGCGTACCTCGGAAGTGGGGCTTGCGCCGCGAATATAACCCTGCGCTGTCGCATAGGACTTGATACCTGGAGAGGTGCAAGAACATTAGGTAGACGGCCGTGATTCTCCAGCACGGTCAGGCCTCGCTCAGCGCTCTTCCGTTGGTGTTCATATACCGCGGCGCAGAACTTTCTGTATGGGTCTTTCTCCCTCGATAGGCATTCGGCCAGGTCAAGTAGTCGCGGTTCGACTTTCTGGATCACGAGACTTGTTGTGGGGAATGGCTCTTCTTTGCGCAGTACGTCCAAGAGACCATAGATCTGCGCCAGCTATCAGTCTTTATTGTCAAAGTAAGGGAAGCACATACTATATGGATGGCGCTTCCAAGGTAGGCTGGATGGAATCCAGACAGGGGCGAATATTCCAGAGCCCCCGGACGGCTGCGACCGAAGACCATGGATGCGGTCACCGCAACCAGGACTTTCTCCTCCGATAGATCCTCGGCGGCGACTCTCAAAATGCTATCTATATAGCGCGCAATTGCACCGCGCGACCCAGGGGTTCGCCAGAGGGAAACCTGCTGCATCAGGCAGAAGCGTGCAGTCTCGCTTGCAGCAACCGAATGCTCTTCGATGCAGGCAGGGGTGGGACCTAGTTCCGAGTCTTCAAGTTCCAGCAGTGCCACCCACTCGCGACTGAGTTTCAGTTGTGCTTCCTGGGATTCTTCCGAATGACGTCCGGCCGGCCCCATCTTGACGGATAGTATGTCGTCTCGAGTACCTAGGTGCTTTTCGAGGAAGGCTAAGCTCCACTGACGCCAGGAGCGGGATTCTGCAGGTATGGGGGATACCGGCAGCCGTAACGCGTCGTTGATCATTGTACCCGTCCAAACGATGGATGGATGTCGGCCCAAGGACTTCGTTACACGTGTTCTCTTGTCGCAGAACACGAAGTGCCGCAGAAGAGGCTGATGCTCGGAAGGCGCGTTCTGTACCTCATGCGGTCGGATGACCATCAGGTATGCGAGGAGGATACGGGCGATGGGCGGATAGATTTCCCAGCAGGCTGGCGAGGGCCGACCGTCCACATGCACCTGCTTAGCCACCAAACTTCTGATGACCCACTGTCGGCCCTGCCGCAGAGCGATGTTGCGAGGTTGTCCTGCTTCACCTCGGAAGCGCAAGCGAGCGAGCTGGAACGAGCGAGGGGGAACACCTGATGTCGCGTAGAGGGTAATGGCCACAAGCTGGAGGAAGCTCTGGATTTCCTGTAATGTGGCAGCTGAAAGAACCAGCGCGTTGTTTGGTGGTACACAGTACTTGTTGGTGATGGCAGTGTTTTGGTCGAACAGGGAATGATTCTGGTTGTTGTCCTGCAGTAGCGCTGTTGAATCTAGCACAGCTGCAGCCGACGGTGCCAGCCCTGGAGGGAAGACAGACACGAGTAGTCTGTCGAATGCACGCCGTAGAGACTCGAGGGCAACCTTCGTTTTCGATATGAAGACAGAAATCTCCACTGTCATGGATGGGGCAGCATAGCTTGCGTACAATGTCAAGCACTGCGCGTTCGCAGACCATTTAGTGGACGTGTCATGACTTCCTTCGATACGGAAGCCATCCGCAGCTGCCCACAAACCCCCAAGACGTGTCATTTGGGTGACGGCGGGGTCCCTCTTGTTGGATCGGAACTGAGATGCAGCAGGTGACCTTGATTAGACTCAGTCACCACTATACTGATCTTCTTAGAAATAATGTCTTACCGAAGAAACTTCCGAACAGTCTCCAAGTCAGGAGCTGTGGTCGCCGGTCCTGCCGCATCTTCCGCAGGTGTAGCCTCCGCATCTCTAGCTGCACGTTGAGTTTCGTTCAGAAGAATCGGGAAGAGATTAACGTACGGATCACAGAAGAACGACTGGACAGGTGGAATGTAGGGAGGGCTGTACTCAATCGAGACTGCTCCTAAGAAAGCAACGTGCACCAGCGCCGTACGCGCAAAGTACAGCCAGTGTTTTAGGTGATTATTCACCAAACTGGCAACCTTCTTCCACACCATGCCCTTGAGGTCGATATGGCTGTAGACCAAACTTTGCTCAAGTGCCGACATCACAGCTTCGTCGCTTTCGTATGATGCGGTGATGACCAAGACAAGAAACCGGTGAAGTGATCCCAGTAACTCCCGGTCAGAGTATTCCTGTCCCTTTCTGATGCTGTCCAAAGCGTCAATCTGGGAGGGCAGGAGTCGCAAGGGGACGAGCTCCGCTGGCCAATTCAAGAGCTGCATGATGAAATGGGCGATGGTCGAAGAGTAGTCACGGGTTGTCTTGTCGCTGATGACACGGTAGCCCACCCAACGCCTGAAATGCGGAAATGCGTCAATGGGTGATCGTAAACCGAATCAAAGTGCCACTTGCCCCGTGCTTTTGTGGACGCGGTGCTTCGTTGAACTTTCGGAACTGCCGGGTATTTCATAAATCGGCCGGGCAACGTCCTCGCGGAAGTCGTCAGGCGCGTAGCTGAGCCGCTGTTGAGCCTCCCGTACATACAGCTCACAGAGGTCTCTGAGCCGCTGATACATCTTTGGCGGCTTGTGGCTCTGGGTGCGCAGATGAGCAGCGGTTTTATACAAATTGAGCCCCTTCGGATGGTCGGAATCCAGGTACACTGGCCATCCCATCTTTTTCACCCATTCCGGCATAGGTGACGAGAGGGCGGCCCATAAAGCGTCAGCTGCTGCTCCAATCAAAATGAGGATATGCCACAGTACACCTTGATAGTGATCTCACCTTCTTCGTCCAAATCCACCAGGTTCCCGTCTAGGCCCTCATCCTCGACCTCCATGTCTCCGCCGACGCGCTCGTTGTCCTCGTCTGCGAAGACGTCCTCGTCCTCCTTGTCCTCGTCTTCGTAATCTTCATCGCCTTCGTCGGCCGCTTCGTCCTCCTCGCTGTCTACGTAGTCTTCGTAGTCTACGTAGTCTTCGGAGACTTCATCTTCGTCGGACCCGTCGTCTTCGCCGTCTTGATCGCCCTCTTCGTCGCCCTCGTCGCCCTCTTTGTCGCCCTCGTCGCCCTCTTCGTCGCCCTCGTCGCCCTCTTTGTCGCCCTCGTCGCCCTCTTCGTCGCCCTCGTCGCCCTCTTCGTCGCCCTCGTCGCCCTCTTCGTCGCCCTCCTCGCTCTCATCAACCTCCTCGCCGTCTTCGTCGTATTCGCCGTCTTCATCGCCGTCTTCATCGCCCTCCTCGCCGTCTTCGTCCTCCTCGTCGTCTTCATCGCCCTCTTCATCGCCCTCCTCGCCGTCTTCGTCCTCCTCGTCGTCTGCGTTGTATTCACCGTCTTGGTTGCCGTCTTCGTCGCTCTCCTCGTCGCCCTCCTCGTCTTCGTCGTCTTCGCCGTCTCGGTCGCCCTTTTCGTCGCCCTCCTCGCCCTCTTCATCCGCCTCGTTCTCATCATCCTCCTCGCCGTATTCGTCGTATTGACCGTCTTGGTCACCGCCTTCGTCGCCCTCCTTGCCCTCCTCGTCTTCACCTACATAACGCTGCGACGACCCCAATTCCTGATCACTCTCGGCATTGGAATCGTAGGAGTGTTGGACAAGGTGAACACCAGCGAGGGTGTCACTTATCGCAGCGCTTAGACGATTAGCAACCGTTGATCTACGTCCCGAGCTGCCAGCCACGCCGCTAGGCCCGGGCCCCTGCACACAAACGCGTCAGATCAAGCATGATAGGATCGGTACTAGAAAATTCATGCTGAAAATAACACTTACCAGCTCAGATATCGCCTTGGGTGCACGGTCTTGTGAAAGCCCTGCAGCTATCGCCCGGGGATTGCCCGGATCAGCGGCTGCTATGGCAGCGTCGTGAAGAGCGAGGCTTGTGCGATGGGGTTCGTTCTTTTCATGCTGGTCGATTTGCTGTTTCCGCTGGAACGTCGGCTCCGTATGACATACACGGCAGCGATACGACCCGTCCTGGCTTGCGTACCAGACTGGAAAGAATCAGTGATGTTCAATTATGTCCAGATAATTTTGCAGCGCACCATCGGGACGCAGCTTGGCATCGCTCGATGGTTCTGCGGACGACGACGCCATGGAGCTTTTGATGTTTTCGTCGGCATCATGTGCTAGTGAGGATCAGATCCAGCTCGGGCACCACAACTTCCCAGACTTACCGGGTGCGGACCGCTTCGAACCGCCGAGTACGTGATATCGCAAGCTTATGATAGATAGGTTCCGTACTCCAGCGTCTTCCAGTGTGTCCGATAACTCAATGACAGGTCTTTTTCCACCAGGGAAAACGAAACTATGTTGCAATCGTAGCCCCTGGAACTCAGGTACCAGCCGGCGCTTGCGTAGCTCCCATAGAACGTCCTCAAAGGCGTGCCGAGGATGCATTCCTAAGGCAGTCATTTCCTGAATCAGCATCAAGGGGGATGAGACTCACGAAGCGTCACTTTGTGCGGCCCCGCGCCTTCAATTGTGAGGTAGTAACGCTCTCCGAGGAACTCGCGTTTTGCTACTGCCGAGAGAGACGGCTGTTGCACGCGCCACGTTGAATCACGACGCTCCGATTCGTCCTCGCAAGCTGCGCTACTGCTGAGCGCCGATGAAAGAGTCTCGCGACGACGAGACTCACCGAAAATTAAACCTGAATAACAGGCCAGCGCGATGAGAGGAACCATAATGTCGCAGAGGCGGCCGTCAGGCCGAATCAGTTGCAGATAAATGAAGGGAAAAGCTGTAGTGAGGAACCAGTTGGCGGCTAAGTCCACCTTTTTGCGGTGTGCCTCTTGCCGGCGGAGGCGCGCAACTTTGCGCTGGAACCGTCGTTGCCGCGATCTGTGACGGTGAATGCGCCGAAAGATAAACGCAGACATGCATGATGGACGCTTGAAAGCGTCACTGGTCCCCATCTTGGAGATGCTCAAGCTCAGGGTGTTCGGTGCAGTTGAGCCTCCGACCGCCGTGATTGGCAGGCCACACAAAAAAATCCGAATTTGTGGCGGCGCGGCGGAAAGTGCCGAGCTTCACGGTCTGCCTAGTATGACGGTCGCTTATGCGGTTTCCGCAGCCTGCGGCGCGATGCTTGGAACCAGCCGATCCAGCTTGATTGCATCCAGATTCACGACTTAAAATACGTATACTACGTACAAAGTACACGGACGCTCTAGATACGCGGGTAGAACGCCACCGCGGGATACGAGGTGCGTCGTCGTCCTCAAGAGCATGACGGTATACGCTTTTCACGAAGCTTGTTGATGTGTGCACGAGAGTCGGTCGCTCGCCGTTCAACGCGGCATCGCCTGACAGCGGTTGCAACGTTTCGCTCGTCTTCGACATTATGTCGGGTTGTCCCACGACGCGTGAGTCAGCGGGAGGTGCCTCGCCTGTAGTGCGGATGCCCTCACCTTCCTTACTGGCCGATAGCGAAGACAGCGCTTCGTCGGTGTCCTCACTCCCTCGATCTCGTACGTCGAGCCTGTCGCACCTCGCGAGCGAGGTTAGCTGCGCGAGACAACCCCTCTGTTCGACGGTACCCACAACTCGAATGGTGAGCACGTACCTCTGGGCCTGACACGCAGGGCGGCGCCCTCAGCCGCCGCCTTCAACGCGCTCGACTTCGCGCAAGCTGACGTGTTCAGCGTGCAGTACTTGTTACCGTCGGCCATGATCCATTCCTAGTTCCTACGTATCCAGCGACATCTTACTCTCCACCCAACAATCGCCCACGTCTTAAGCAAACCTTGGTGTCTGCATCCATATCAGCGGGAGTGCTACACGCAAGGTGATCAAGGAACATAGTACCTTGATTTGAAGGGCGGTCATTGTAAAAGCATGTGAGCTCGAACCTTGACGCGCAACGTACGAGATCGCAACGGCACTGCGCGCCACCGACACGGGAAGCCCTCGCCGTCCTCTTTTTCTCGCCGAAAGTGCTGTCGTAAAGGTTCGCAAGCTTCGTCTCCGACAATCTCGAGTTCGTCTTGCGTGACTTTGACGCCCATTGATCGTCGACATCCCCCCACCCCGTGCCGAAATATGAGATATTGGGGCGAAGAGGACGCCCTGCGGGGAGGCCGTCGGCACGACGACAAAGGCGGGCAGCCTCCAACGCATGCGGGTGACGGTGATGCCATCTAATCCACGTCGTCAGCCTCGATCTCTTGATAAGGTAACGTCGTACTCACTAAAGGGCCGACACCCTGCGTCAGCGCCAGGCGAAATCTACGGGGCAGCCACGTCGCATGCAGGTTCAACTTGCGAATATCGAACGCGCCGCTGTGGAAGGTCCCAGGCGGTGAGCCAGTCGTTTCACGTGTTAGTACATCATAAGGATACTCACACGGGGGGTGAGCGAGCGTCCTGCACGACACCCAATACCGCGCTCAACGTCGATTCGGACGAGGGGCCGGACAATACGCCGACCTTGAACGGCGAGTGTGCCATTGGGTTGTGGTAAGGGAGACCGTTGAAGTCGGCATAGTCCCGCAACAGATTGTCGAAGAGATGCGCGTGGTCAGAGTGTCTACAGCAGTCGTCAGGAATGCAGAGTTTGGAACACGAGATCACTCAGTTTACGTGCTATGGCTTCCGTCAATTCGATGGTTGCATGCTGCCCACCCCTTCACTCCTTGAACGCATCCTCTGTCTAGCTCGTCGTGAGAACATGAAGCACATCTGGGAACGACTAACCATGATCGTAATCAGCTGCAGCAACTCGAGCGGAACACAGCGTTCTCGGATGATTCCTCTCGAGACTGCAGCGTCAAAGTGGCGCGTCGAGGAGAAGATCACCGGCCCAATGGAAGGGGTGAATATCCGCGAGCCAAAGGTTGCTGAGCATCCGATCGACATGACGGTGCTACGCAAAGTTAGTAAGCAGCCAGAGGAGAAGCGAGAACGTGCCAGAATGTCAAGTTCACGGTATATGAACCCCCGCTTATTCTCAGTGAGCAGTCACTCGACGACGCTCTTAATTTCCTCCTTCTTCCCCGCCAACTGGTAGACGGTGGCGACCTTCACGCGCAGCTCTGACTTGGCAGCACCCTGCACATAACCTACCTACAGATGTTTTCAGTCCAGCGACGACGAAATGATACAGGTGGCTTACATAGCTCATGTCCGTGCGCTGGTCGGAGACGTTGTGCTTGAGCAGCTCCCACGCGGCAGCATGGGACACCGTCTGCGGACAGTCCTCATCAGCCGCTACAATCAGCGCACGCCATTGCGCAGGTTCGGGGTCGATGGGGGGTAGCCAGACGTGCAGAGTGTGCTGACACGGACGATGCTCTTGGCAGCATTGGCGAAAGAGCCGGTTGCGGCGCCATTCGGCTGAGCACGTACTTGTCGCGGGTAGCGCGCGTCTTCTTCTTCGGGGTACAAATCTCGATAGTATCGATCTTGTTAGTACCTAGGTAGTGAAGAGCTAGAACACGTACCCTGCCAAGCGACTGCTCAGCGACGTCAACGTCCATGCCGTCGGATGCGTCAGAGTCGTGTTCGACCTGATCGTCTTCGCTCTCCGACATATCCTGATCGCTCAGTTCGGCCGTCAGGAACTCACCCGGCTAGGGGAGTCTTAACTGAAGGAACGTCAGACACGTACAGGAACAAGGAGATGGTGCGTACCGGACTTCGCACTGAGTAGATGCCCAAGACGGCGCTCTTTGTCGTCGAGAGCCGCGTCCTCGCTGGCTTCTCACTCCTCCTCCATCTCCTTCTGAGGCTGTACGTCGTAGCGCGGTTTTCTCTGGCGACTGGTCAGAGATTTCGCGATCCGACGGCGAGTCTTCTCGATCGGCGTCTAGATCGCCCTCAAATCTGGTAGCTGTATACGCGCGAGATGCTGAGAGTCGTGTGAGTAGGGGCATGTCGGGAGTGATGAAAACGCACCGGCAGCAGCCTATTGCCAGCTCCTTGGCGGTTAGCTTCCTCACTAGTGTCTATGTGAATAAACGCTGCGAGATCTACCGAGTGCACGCACCGTTGTGACGAATGCCTTCGCTTTCGCTTGAGCCAAGAGGGCTTCGAGGTCTGCAGTGGACAGATCGTCGAGCGTGACCATTGGCTTCGACTTCGACTTTGCCGTGGGCTTGGACTTCGGAGCGGACTTCACCTTCGGGGCGGACTGCGGCTTGCGCCTTACGAGGAAGTGGTGGGGGACCAGATGCCGTCTTGCCCTTGGTGCCTTTAGCTGCTTCAGAGGCGGCAGCATAAACAGCGACGTCGCGCATGCGCGCGCACGGGCGACATTCGTCTGCGGTGCGTGTTTTGGCCATTGACAAAGTGGTAAGATGATATACTACTCACCGTGTGTGGCCCGCATATATACTGCAGGGTGGGCGGGACCACGAAACCGTATGGCGCGACTTGAAGGGAGTGGCGCGGGTCGAACGCCGTGAATTGACGCCGACAGCAGCGAGCCCCGGATCTAGAGCGCTGTCAGGTAATGGCGTGGTGCGAAGGACACGGCCGCAAGGTCGACTGGGGTAGAGATGCTGCGAAAGCATGATGGGGGAAGGAGAGAAGACGCGGGATCAACAAAGAACGGCTGCATTTGGACTCGTGAGAATTGACCTCTTCATTGTTGACCATCATGCACAGTGCCCCGCCAACGACACGTACGAGCGCCGCAGCCGCTCTCTGCTGCTGTATATGATGGACGAGGGGGATTGTTGGAGCCTCCTCAAGTCTAGGTGCGTTGCAGAGTTTACTCACGAAATCTCTCATTTAAGTATCTGCCAGATTCGCGATATGTCTGCAAGACGTTCCCCGTTCACGACAGAGGTGTTCGACGTTGCGGGAGGACGCACGGGCCTATCTCCTGTGCAGGTAGCATCAGCGGCTCGCCCACGCCCACCCCCTCCGGCATCTGCCACTCATACCAATGGCATCAACGTCGCTGCTACTCCTGCAACCCCGCCCGCCGAGGAGAAGAAGAAGCGCGAGTACAAGTAGTTCTGCCACGAACAGGAGAAAGCTGCCTGTGAGTCTCTCCCCCCTTTCGCCCGCCACGCCCTCCCGCCGACCGCGACATTCCCTGTGCAGACGCCAAGGTGGGTCCGATCACGGTACGAACGCTGTTTCATTCTTGCGTCCTTGATCGACTAACGCGTTTCTTCAGATCGAGCTCAAGGCAGAGGACCTGTACGATAAGGAGAAGAGACTATCGTCCTCGACGATGTTTGCGCGCTGCTTCAGTGCCAAGAGGCTGGTCTCGACAGCGCCGAGGCGGAGCTCGGAGCACAATGCGTTCGTGCAGGTGTGTACTTCTTCCGTCCTTCCGAGACCCGTCTGACTTGCTTGCTCTTATGGGCCATAGAGGCTGCTGCTCTCGACGCCATCGCGCCCCGGATCGGCCGGACTTCGTCGGTCTCGTCTTCCTGCTCTCCGCCAACTCGGCCGTCGGTTTCTACGAGGAGCGCAACGCTGGCAACGCCGTCAGGCCCCCCATGGACTCCCTTGCCTCGAAGGCCCGCGTTGGCCGCAACAGCATCTGGTCCGAGATTGACTCCGAGCTCGTTCCCGGCAACGTGGTCGCGTTCAAGATCGGTGGCATCGTCTCCGCCGACTGCAGTCTCACGCAGACCATCAACGTCTCGATCGACCAGGCTGCCCTCACTGGCGGTCCCCCCCCCCCCCCCCCCCCCCCCCCCCCCGCAGACCAAGAAGGCCGGTGACCAGTGCTTCTTGTGTGTACTTTCATTGTTCTCTGAATCCTAGCCGCTCATCCCGTTCACAGGGGCTCTACTTGCGAGCAGGGTGAGGCTGAACGTGTTGTCGTCTCCACCGGTGCCAACACTTTCTTCGGCCGCGCGGCGTCGCTCGTCGGCCAGGACGATCACATAACCGGTCACTTGCAAAAGTTTCTCGCCCAGATCGGCTCCTTCTGCCTGATCTGCATCAGCATCTTCGTCGCCGCCGAAATCATCGTCCTTCACGCCGGCTTCTGCTCCTCGTACCGCCACCGCAACATTTTCGTGCTCGTGATCGGTGGTATCCCCATCGCCATGCCCACGGCCTTGTCCGTCACCCGCGCCGTCGGTGCCCAGCAGCTCGCCAAGCACAAGGCCACCGTCACCCGTATCACCGCTATCGAGGAGTCGACCGATGTCACCATCTTGTGCTCTGTACAGACCGGCACGCTTACCACCAACAAGCTCGCCATTGACCGCTCGACGATCAAGACCTACGGCCCCTTCTCTGCCGACGATGTCATCCTCCTCACCGTGTACGCCTCCCGTATCGACAATCAAGGCGCCATCGACATGACCATCGTCGCCGCTCTCGGTGATGTCGGCCGCGCTCGCGCTGGCACTAAGCTCCTCGACTACAAACCATTCAGCAAGCTCAAATGCGTCACGAAGGACACGACTCGCATCGAGCTGTGCATGCGTAACAGGACGCAGGACCTCGAGAACCGCCTGAAGATTGATGACTTCTCTGCCGCGTACGCGCAATTCGACGGCGACGAGCACGAGGCGCAGGGCACCGACTTCAAGCTCATTGGCCTGCTCTCCCTCCTCGACCTCCCTACGACCAAACAGACCTCAATGACGCTCTCGCTCCCGATGTCAAGGTCAAGATGGTGACCAGCTCGCCATCGCAAAGAAGACCGGTCGCCGTCTCGGCCTCGGTGACCACATGTTCCCGACGAATGTTTTCAGAATGGCCCCGCGCACTGCGGCAAGCACCTTACCCTCGACGACATGTTCATAATTGCCGACGGCTTTGCTGGTGTCTTCCTCAAGCACCAGTACGAGATCATCAAGCGCTTCCATCGGCGACCTCTGCGCCATGACCGGTGACGGTGCCTACGATGCCCTCGCTTTCTCCCATGCTAGCGTTGAAGTCGCCTGTCGAGGGTGCCACCGACGCTGCCCGTAGCACCACCGACGTCGTCTTCAGCAGGGTCTCGTCACACGATTCATGTGTTGGGTACTCTACGAGAACAGCGTGGATTTCCCTGCAAGGGAATCCTAATAATTGCATACCATGATCGCCTCGGGGCCCTTCGCCGTCGCCGTCCCCTCCTTGCATTCTCCTTCTGTCTTGCGAGCTCCTTTCCCGCCTCGCCTCCCCTCTCGCCTCACCTGCCCTCACTTGCCTCCCGTCCCCTCGTCGCCTCCTTTCCTTGCACTCTGCTCGCGCTCAAACTCAAATTCATGTGCCCCTCACGCTCCACTCGACGTCCCCCTCCCCTCCACGTGCTCTACCCGTTCACGCGGTCTTCGCCCTTCCTCGCCACCACCCCTCCTCGGCCCCTTCCCCTTGCCCCCCGCACCCCCAGAGTCTTCGCTCATTCGCCTTCTTCCACCGGTCTCACTGTTGCTACTCACCCGTCCTCGCCATGCCCGACTCGCTGCGCGCGAACCTACTTAATTGAGGCAATGGCGAGATGGGCGAGGTGGTTGAGGAAGCGCGAACCGTATGAAGGAGGCGGCGAGGTGATCGAGCAGGCACGACAGGTCATTGAGGATGGCCCAAGGGGCATGGGAGATACTCGGGGAGGCGGCGCGACAGGTGACTGAAAGTACAGCGAGATGATTGGGGACGAGCCAGACACGGTGCCGTTGTCAAGATCGCGCGCGCGCGCCACGTATCGGTGCCCCTGCGCCGCGGCTATCAACTCCCTTCAACCACTCTTTTACAGTGCTTTCGGAAACCTTGCCATGAGAGAACTTGCGCGCGCGTTCTGCACAAGATTCGAAAAGTTCATAATTCCAAGAATAGATGTATAGTTCCTGGCCGCCAAGCGCACGTGCAGTGCCGTCCGACGCAGGTCCGACCGAGCCTCCAGTGAGCCGCTGTCGAGCCACTCCACTCCCATTCCATGCTTTTCAGGAGTGCTGACTGCTATGACTCCGATGAGTGGGTGCTCAACTCAAGGCTGACTTGTCTGATCTGCATAAGTATAGGAAGAAGAAAAAGACCACCACCGGGGAACACACCGGCGGGACCCAATTCGGAGATTCGAGTCGGCTGCGCGCGTGCTTGGCGGTCAGGAAGTGCGCATCTCCTTATCTTTGGAATTTGGACTTTCTGAATAAACGCGAGCGCAAGTTCTCCCATGACAAGGTTTTCCGAAAGCGCGGTAAGTACTCGAGGAAAGCGCGGTAAGTACTCGAGGTCCTCCCCTCAGCACTGAACGAGCTTGAAAAAGCGCTTCGGGGAAAGACGGCAGGCTCGAGCTGGCAGGCGAACGCCAAGTTGTCGAGAGGGAACGCCTGGGCGATGCCGTGCGGAAAAACGCCGGTCGCGTCGATGGATACTTATCATTACTAATTTTGATATTGACTTATTATGTATATTACTTGCGATCGACGGTCCCTTCGATCGTGATCCACATGCCCCCCGCGCCAGGCCCGACGTACTCCGCGCCTGCTCGTATTCGCATTCATTGCAGCTCACGTATACCATGGTCTCTCCTGCTTGTAAGTGTCCGGGGTGCATCTTCCACCATGCATTTGCTAACGGTAGCAGTGAATGTCCCCCTCGAGCTTTGGGAGCGTGCCATGTATCTCATGTTGCCAACGGATATCCTCTCTCTCTCCATGGTCTGCCGCCAACTCCATTCTTTTGCCTCGCCCAACATTTTCCGGGTGATAGAGGTTCACCCACTGGAGACCAGATCGCTCGCAAATCTGCCACCGGCCGCACTGCTGTCGGCGCGGACCGTCGCCCTTTACAACTACCGCCCCGCCCTGCGCATTATCCCTCCCCCTGGGTCCCTTCCCCTCCTCACCACCCTGGTGTTCGCCCCGGAACTTCCCGTTTCGTCGAACTACGTCTCGGCTCACTTTCCCATCCTTCTTCAATTCGTTCAGGCCGCCCCCAACCTCCGTCACCTCGATATCGCTGTGGCTATCACCCGCCGGCGTGACCTCACCCATATATTCCTATCCGCCCCCTGCCTCGCTAGTCTTGTCCTGAGAGCTCTCCACGCTCCCGAACTCGAGCCCCCAGTATCCGTGTCGCTTCACTGGCATAACCTGCGCGAGCTGGTTTTGGGCACCGGTGTCACGGACACCATCGTCAATGGCTATATCCTTCCCTCCCACGTTCCCCTTCCTCTCGTTATACTTGATGTCTCTAAAGGTGCTTCGGTTGCCATCCACACACTCGTCAGAGTCATCTCTGCCGCCAAAGACACTCTGGTACAGCTGCACCTCACTTCTAGCGCCCTTGTAAATGAAGATAATCTCAGTACGTTTCCACCGAGTGAACCCCCTCGCCAGCTCTAGGCAGCTCATCGAACCTTTCCCCACAGCTGCAATCCTGCACAATCTCCAAGGCCCTCTTCCGGCACTGACGTACCTGCACGTTCGCATGCTCGCGCGCCGCGGGAGCCGCCAAATTGAGATGGATTGCGTCTCGGCACTAGTGGGCACGCTCGCCAGTGCCGGGGCCGACCTTCGCATGCTAGAGCTCGAGGCGTACCTCGCATCATACTTCTACAACCATTTCAACCGCGGTGGTGGGTCCCGCTCGCCTCGCGCCACCGATCACACTGGTCTCTTTGGCGAGCGCCTGCCTGTCATGTGGTGGACTGAATTTGCTCAGTCATCGCTGCCTCCACTCTGTCATGTCAAGATGCACCTTACGACTTGGGAAGACAACGGTGACGATGCACCGTGGCAGCGAGCTACCCAGCATGAGATCGAGCGACGTCTGACAGGGGCAGGCATATCTGCGTCTGTCCACTTCTCCTCAGGTCAATACCCCGTTTATGCTGTGCATGCCATGAGCTGACTTATTCTCAAGGCCTCTACAACGGCATCGAACCTGAAGAGGAGCCCGAGAACAGTTGGCCCGAACATTGGATGGATGTGTTCGAAGAAGAGCCTGATGATGCGCTCGACCAGTGCGAGACACCTTTATTCTATGTCTGGTGATCAGGCGGTCCATAGTCACAGGCGCTTGTTGTTTGTGAATGTGATAGTTCTCCTCCACGCCTCTGCCACACTGTGTGTGACGATTGCCGGCCGCCAGCCTCCTTCGTGACTTGTTGAGATCTCCAGTATTTGCTATCGTGATCCTTGCACCACAGATGCAAGCGGGGAGCCACAGCGCCGTTCCTCTCCCGCCGCCGCCCCCTGCTAACTATTCGTGAGTGGCTTCCATAAACCTACACACCTGGCCTGACTCTTAGACAACCAGCCAAATACTAGCGGGGCTCGAAGACTTTGTTACAACCACCCGTGAAGAGGCTGCGGTGTCTCTGCGGAAGGCCCCCCCCCTCACGATCAGCGACACCAAGGTCGCCGACTGCTGCTATCTCATCATAAGTAGCCCTCGCTGAGCGCAATGTGTCCGCTATACTGGATGTTGGGCGGGCGCTCAGACCCAAGCGCTAGACGCCGGGCATGTTCGAATCGCCCGCGAGGACGCGCCAGGCTCTTTGCGATCGCACAGCGTCTCCCCCTGCTCACCGCCGACGCCAAGGGTGCCGACTTGTAGCTTCCCCTAAGTGACTTCACCGCTGTACCAGTACACTTGCTATCTGACTTTTCAACAGGCGCGCGGGCGCAAACCGGGGCCGGCGAGCCCGTTTGGACTGCCCACAAAGACGCTACGGCCTGGGCGTGTTCACCAGAGGATTCCCCCCTTCGACCGCCGGTGACGCCGACTGCGCGCTGCTCGTACGTTGCTCGTACGTGCTTTTTTCCGCTATGCTCAGGTGTTTGCTAACACCCCTTTGGACAGATACGCAGGCACGAATAAGGGCTGAAAGCCTATTCTCGCTATGACCGCCCGCGAACACACCCCGGGAGGCCCTTCACTCGGCCCCGTTGGCACTGGTGTCACTGGCTCCTAGCTAGTTGTGAGTTGTTCCGACTTACATACATGTTTGCCTTCTAAGTCTTCGACAGCCGAAGCACCAGCGAGGGTCGGCAGCTTTGTTAAAAGCAACCGCCGCAGGGGCCGCCGCCTCTCTACAAAGACGCAGCGGCCTCTTCGCGGGAGGTCCCACCCTCTCCCCCGGCGATGCCGAGGTTGCCAAATGCTCGCCTATTGTAAGTCCCTGCGCTATACTCAAGTGTTTGCTATTCAACCGTCTCCCGTACTGCCGCGCAGACGCGAAAGAGCGTTGAGATCCTCGTTAGGACGGCCCGCGCAGGTGCCATAGCCTCTGCGCTGTGGAGACGCAGACACCCCTCCGGCTCCAACCTGGTGAACGGCCCCCCACCCGTGCCTAAGTAGTACCCCTTACCCCCGCCGTGCGTCAACGCCGCCACAACGGCGACACGTGTCACCCCACCTGTTTCTCAGCGGAGACCGCGTCTCTCTCCATGTGTGTCGACCGCGCCTCTGTGCACGATTATCGCTACGGGCATGACCGCAAGTCGCCCGCACGTCGGCGAGCAGTCTGGACGACGTGCGCGCGGCCACCTTATCCAACTCGCCCTGGCGGCTGGACCTCAAATATATGTCATCCATGGCTTGTTCATCTGAACGCGCAGCGTATGCGGTGCTATCCGTATGGTTACTACTTATATGGCAACTATACTGTGCACTAAATCAGCCGGGACATTGTCGTTGAAGGGGGGGCACTTACAATTTACCAAAGCCCTTGAATGGGACATTCAAGGCCAGCAGACCCTTGAATGGGCCCTTCATACAAATGAACCTTATAACGGTTCGTCTTATCGGGGCATTTGTGAACATCGACGGCGCGAAGTATGTGGCCGCGGGTGTCGGGACTCACGCCGCCGCCCGGGCCTTGCGGAAGAAGCGCTTGACCGGGGGGGCCTTTGCACGCGATAAGAGCAGGTCGAAGTTACCGTAAAGGAGCGCTTGTCCTAACACCGTAGGTACTCGATCTAATATATGTACTGGATGGTAAATAAAAGGGCAGCGAACCAGGAGTCACGTGTCGGGGCGGCCGTGCCTTTACACATGACACATAGCGTAAGCCGGACGGTACCGGTCCGAGAAATTTGCTTCTCACGATCCCTCCTCCCGCCATTTTCGACGACGAGCTGGCCGCCACCCCCACGGGCAGCGTTTCCCATACCATCCACCCCCTACACTGTACCCCCACCCCAGCCAATCCAACATTTCATCTTTCCCTTCGTGCATCGTTATCCATGCGGGTACTTGGTGGTAGTGAGCGCCCTCTGAACCACAAGTGGCTATGCGTTCACAAGCCGCCAGCTCGCATGAGGTGACATGTAGGGGGGATAGGTAGAAGTGGTGGGGAATTGGAGTGGGTGTGCGCGGATTCGCTCCTGGAGCTGGCGGAAGATTACGGCGATCAAACGACGATACTGCTGCAGGGGCGGCGAGCAGGTTCCACCCGTCACCGTCACCAACGGGTTCAAACGCCCAAACACGATCTCTGCGACCCGCTCTAGCACGAGCTAGAGGGCGGCTACGCCCACGAGCTCTACAGGTCCTCCCGGAGCTCGACGACTCCCCCGAGCACGAGCTCAACGGCTCTCCCGCGCACGTGCTCTCAACGACCCCCTCAACCGCGGCAAGCGCAGCAGAAAATGCGACAGCGGTATCAACGGGCCCTCATCCCAGAGCTCCCGAAGACACGCACGCTGCGCAGCGCGGTGCCATTGCTCGCAGCATCCACAGGATGTCCTAACGCAAAGCCATTGCCATGGGAGAGGACACCGGGACCGTCGACGACACTGCCGAGTTCGCCGGAGCGCTCAACAAACCCCGCAAGCTCTGCGCCATCAGCATCGCCCGCGTGCGACCCCTGCAGCCCGCGCGCTGGATCACCAATCTCGCCCGCCCTGCCACGCGCTCCATGTCCAGCAGCAATCCCGCGCAGCTACACCCGCGGCACTAGCGTTCAGTCTCCACCTGCACCAAGCCACTCCCCGCTCCCCCTCCACCACAGCCGCCACCTGTCGTGTTCCGCCCCCGACGCCAGCAACGGCGACCCCCGCTATGACGCCCTCCACGCCAGAACCGCGGGCCACGAACCCGCCCGCGTCCCGGCCGACATGGATACTGCGCGCATTGATGCAGCCGTCGTGCGCTTGCCGCCACGCCCGGCGGGCACGTCACCTGCCGCCGCGCGCCTGTCGCTATGCCGGGCATACGTGCGGATGAGCAGCATCGCTGTCTGTGCGAGCTTGGGGAGCTCCTCTATATGGTGGTGCGCCAGCTGGATCACAAGCTCCGCGAGTTGGGCGACGATCTGCGGCCTGCGTGGGGCGATTTCAGGCCCGTGCTGGAGGCCGGGGTCCCACCCGGCGCAGGCAACGCGGCGGCCGCCGCCGCGCAGTACGCCACAGCACGCGGCCTGCAATGAGGGCGGCGAAGGGAAGTGGGGGACCAATGACGGGCTCTGAAGGGGACCGGCAAGGACTGGCGGGACGGCGAGGAGAATCGCCGCGGCGGCGAGCACAGGAGTAACGGCAACAAGAAGGGACAGCGCAACAGGCACGCTTAAAAGTCGCCCATGGTCGATACATTGCTGACACCCATACCCGATTTTTAGATGCACTACTCCCGCAATTATTTCACCGCCGCCACACCCGAGTCCTGGCGCTGTCCCGCGCTTGAAACCCTTACCGCCGAGAGCTTCTTGCCTCGTGCACCCGCCACTTATTCCCTTGGCCCATGACCCGGTGCTCGCCACCCCGCGCGCCCCGCTCGTTCACCGCGCCCTCCACGCCCCCCGGGACGCACATGTGCGCAGCGACGGGCAGATGAAGGCAGCCACGAATATGCAGGGATCAGCAGCTCGCGCGGGCTCTTTGCATCACGCTTTCACATCCTGCAGCGGACGTGATCAGTGGGGGGAACCAGGTGCGTGTTCATTGCATGCTACAAGGACCCCGCCACTGACATTCGCTCTCCCGCATTCCCCGCGACCGGATGCCCTACGGTGTGCACACGATTCCCACAACATCCTAGACGGCACGCGTATCGTCGCCAGCAGAATCACCTCCGAATCGCTATCAGGCTCGAAGGCATCTACTGCGGGCTCGACATTGTCCGTGACGAGCTCGTTGTCGAGCCCGTTGCTCTCGCCCCCGCCAGCTGTCAGTGCGTGCGTCGTCGGCAACGCCGGTAGCGGTGAAGAGACAGTGATCGCGGCGTGCGATTGCGGTTGCCTCTTTCTATCACCGCGATGAACCCCGACCTCGACGGTATCCAAGAGTCGGCGAGCTCGACCCCCTCACAGTAGTTGACGATGACTCCACTGGTGAGTGCGTCGTTGACGTGGGCAATAGCGTGAGCTAATCGCACGTTGAAGGTTTATCGGCACAATGCTGATAGGCGCTGGTGCCTGCGTTTCCACACCGGGCAGTGCAACCAGCCGGTACGATGAAGGGCACGGCACCTTGCCTGATGTGTTCAACATCGGCCCGGCAGCGAGCGGTACTCACATGCGCCCACCAAGTACCGACATCGCGCCGACTGCCGCAGGTACGCCCTCGCGCGCTTGTTCGTAATATATACCGCTAATAGACGTGCGCTCACCCCAGGCCTTCTTTGTCGGGGAATCTGCAGGTGACCTCTAAACCCCCCGGGTTGCCGAAGATGTGCACTACGCCACTCGATGAGAGGATCGCTAAGGGCTGGCCCCTTCCATCGGACACCTGCATTTACTCCCCCATGCACTCGACCGGGCCCATGGTCACCGTAGTGGCGTAGCCGAGTATTCCTTGCTACTAAGATCGTGGAGTTCGTCCTCCCCGCCTGTGTCGCCGCCCCCCGCGCCCGGCGGCGCCAGCGTCCACTCTGACCCTCGCAGCGCCTGCGCCTGCCGCACCGGCCGGAGGGCCGTGCCCCACCGCCAGGGTGTGTCGACCTTTGCGCGTAAAGTCGTCTGGCGCGGTGGGCGGATTATGACGGTGCTTGCACTCGACGCTGACCTCGCAATTAAAGTCCCGAAGGCGGTATTAGAGGCAGAGCTCCGCAGCGCACGAGAAGACCCGCAATCTCGGGCTGCAGCTTGAGAATTAGACGTGGTGGCGGCCCTGCGGAAGGGGCAGGGTGCGCAGGCCGGTGGTGGACGCGCGGTGTGACGTATGGACTCTCAGGCAAAGGACACGGCGAGGGGTACATGGTAAGTAATATGTGCAATTTGTTGTATTCCAAAATGAATGATCTGACATGCAAGATGCACGTAAGCAGTGAGTACTTGAGTGGGGATGAAGGAGTGGGCGGTGAATGAGTGAATGAAATGGGTGTGAGGGTACACGGCTGTGCCTTGGTAAAGACTGCTGTAGTTTCTATGTAAGAAAACGACACAACGAGCGGGGAGGCGAGTTTCGAGTGCGGCAAGAGGTAGAAGTATAGGTGCTATGAGCGAGCAGTCAACGCTAGAGACGTGAGGGAGTGAGCGGGGAGTTCGCGAAGCGCGCGAACGAATGTGCACTGGCAATTGGCGTGGAGGCGGCTATTAAGGACGAGATAAGGTTAACAAAGGCAGAAGCGCACGGCGGAGGGAAGAGGGAGTGGACGCAGCGGACGCTGCGTAACTCATGTGACTTGAACACAGCGGCCACTGTCGTCGCAGTCCCCGGGCTCACTCGTATGTACAAATCCATCTGTTCAGTCATCAACGTTCTCAGAATTGTCTACTCATACGTGATCGGCCTTGGTCCGTGGGGGACTCGGGGACGGGGCACGAACTTTCATTGAAACTGATTTACTTGATATCTACTGAATCCAGATCACACGACTGCCACTATCACTCTAGCTACGTAGGTACGGTGTCCTCGCGGGGTCGAGGCGCGTCGTCGTCGCCCTCGCACCGTCACAATCAATCCTTCGTGTTGTTTGCCACCCAACGCAGACGGCGCGCGCAGCCGCGAGAGCGCGAGTGGATGACGATCAGTGTGTGAAATTACTGCCTTCTTGATGTGTGTGTGAGGTCCTCAGCTCGCCGTTGTCGGAAGCAGCATCGACTGCGATGTCTCTCGTGTCTTCGACATGGTCACGTTGGGATGTCCCTTAGCCCGTGAAGCCAACGAAGGCGTATCGTCTGCATCTGGAACGCCCTCACTTGTCGATGGCGAGGACGACGTGTCTTCGCAGCGGAAGTTCTGGTTGCTCGCCATGGGTGGCGCGCCACAGCATGTCGACTCGCCCCTTTTATTCTGCGTTGTCCACCACATCTAGCAGCGGGCGCCATACTGGTCGCGCAACGTGCCTTAGGTAGCAGGTAGCGCGTGACAGGGTCGGTAGGCCCATGAAGAGACATGAGAGCCCGAGGTCGCTTATATGACCTAGCAGCGTAGTCAGCAACAACGTTCGCATGTCTCATTGCCGCGCCGTACTCACCCGACTGTCGTGTCCGCCTGCCGCTCTCAAGCTCGACTGACGCCTAACATGATCTGGTTGTCGGCCTCGCGGCGTCTCGCTACATTGAATCGCAAAGTCAGCGTCGCGTTACACGTGATGTAGTGAAGACTCTGATCACCGAGACACGCCCCGGTTGCACGGGGCGGATGCCGACAGCAACGGCGCGCCAGGCGTGCCGGTTGACGGTACTCGTCGTCGGTAGCTTGGGCAGCCCATGTGTTGCAACGGTGTCTAAGAACGGCTTGGGTAATGGTCAGTGTGAGTTGATGCGGCCACGTACCACTTCAGCCCAAAATCGGCGGCGCTCGAGTCCCCGTCCTTGTTTGCCGTGATGAGCTGTGATGGCAGTCAGCGTGAGGCTATACGAAAGAACGTCGCGAAGGCAAAGCCCAGGGCAACTATGTTGTCGAACGTGAGGGTAGGGAGCGAGAGGCACGTACCTTGAGAGCGGCGCGCGTCATCGCGAGGAGACCTCAGCATTGAGGACGCGCTCCTATGCCATCGGCCTTGACGTGTCGAAGACGCGCTTACGAGTCGTCAACGTTCCCGTTGACGCGGTACATAAATTGTATCGGCAGGGGCCGCCGTCGAGGGCGCGTCGGCGAGGTACCACGCCGTCAAAGGCATATCGTTGGTGTCGTTAGCCGTATTCGCCGCGAACCATCGGGCGCGTTGCAACGCGCCGGGCACACGCAGTCGCCGGTGGTGGCCTTTCACAACGTCGAGGTCGGCGTGAAGAACATCGAGTTGCGCGCTCGCCGTAGGGGGAAGGACATGGTGGTGGGAGAAAAGCTGCAATGATCGGTCAATCTTTGTATTACAAGTCAATGTAAAGACTTACCGAAACGAGCCGTGTGCAATGATCCCGCGCGACTCCGTAGCAAGACCAATAAGATATAGGGATAAGGATGGACTATTAGGAAAATATCAGCAGACATCGGTAGAATGAAGAAACCCGACAATACACTCACCTTATATACCCCGCTCGACGGCTACCCTCCCGCTCCTCGCGCGTTTCTGCTTCAACGATCCGCTGTGCATGCATCAAAGCGGCATCTTGCGCACGTAGACACATCACCAGAAGTCTGGAGCCGAAATCTGAACAGTGGAAAGTGTAAGTTTCGGCAATGCGCAGCGAACGCGCTCGCCCCGGGTCGCCGGCGTTGCGTCAGCCTTGTCGCAACAGGGTTCAAGAGTAGCTTACCGCTTCGCCATGGGCAGCTATACCGGGAGTCGCACGCGGAAGGACGGAAGTTCTGGGTGTTCGAAGTGGGTGACGCGCCACAGCGCGTAGAGTTGTTCTGGCTGCTCGTCGTCGTCCACAGCGTCCAGCAGGGAGAACGAGAGAGGTCGTGCAACGTGCCTTGGGTAACATATAACGCGTGACGAAGGTGGCGAGCCTGCGATAAGGCCCCGGGAGGGGGTTCGGGGTCGTCGTTGAACTAAGACAGAGGCCTACCTCCTTTTGGAAGTCCTTGTGTTCGCGAAAGGCCTCGCGCCGTCCGCCTCGACGAGCGTGTCGCGCTTCGCTGCCGGCGAGTCAATCATGGCAAGATAATTGTCTTTGGATACACGTGCACCTGGGATTTTGGGGTGGATGCGCGCAGAACGCGCCCGGTGAGTTAGCACGAATTGTGCAGGGCGAAGGCAGGCGCAGCGTCGCCGTATCACATTTACATCCTTCTGGTGGAGTGTGTCAGCATCCAGGACCCGTTAACTGCGCGCGGAAACGCACTGGAACCCGATGGAAGATGTGAATGGCCTCATTCCCCTCGTTGGGAAATGGCACTACTGCGAGTTCGCGCGGCAGACGCGGCGCGGCGCGTCATCGTTAGCATGTCTGGAGGGACTCCGGGAGACAGTTTTGTAAGCGCGGTGCGGCTCGCCGGAAGATTCGGGACGGGGTGAAAAAGGAGAGGGAGGAGGGAGGAGGAGGGGGCCGCGTATATCGTGGTGAGGAATGCGCACAGACGCGGTTCGCAACCCGTCGACGACGATGTTAGTGCACCATTTTTTTGTTATCTATAACGCGACGCCGAGACGAAACTAACGCGGTATGGACGTACCAAAAGTGACGCCACATAACGAAATCGCTCTTATTCGCGATACAGCGCAAGTTCAAGCGCAAAGGCGGCCCATCTGTCAATGAATATCGGTTGATAAACGCTAAATGAACATCTTTGAGGCAGGAGTAGGTTATAATACCCACCAAAGGTTGGCGAAATTTACATACAGAACTTCATAACTTCTTGAACAATCAAGAAGGCCATAGATCCCGCTCATCGGTACTTGAGGGGCGTACTTGGATCGCATAAACGATTACCTTGAGGGTGAGCGACCCATCTGTAGCATCGGAACGAAGCCGGGCGCCGTCCGATTGAAGGTAAGTACTTAAGTAGTCAGTCTATGGCGCTCCACTTGGTGGATCGTCGAAGATTGTGATTAACATGCGCGGGCAAGCGCTTCCAGTTCTTCACAATCGGACGTCATGAATAGCAAAGAACAGGCTGGTAATGCTGGGGGAATGAAAGAAAGAGACGATGGGCGGGAACATGGCGGCGCCCGAGGAGAGGGATCGGTGAGTCGGTCCGAGTACCGCACCGCCGCGTGATCTTTCCTGCCTTGTCCTGAACCTTCGCCATTGCTCATGTCGCCGTTGCCTCCCCGGAGCGCGTGCTTCATGTGCTCCCTGCGCTCTGCGCTCGTCACACGTGAGACGACGTGAGCGGTTCGACTCTCTTGGTGCGCTTCTCATTGTTGGTCCCGATATTTTTGCCGTGCTCGCTGTGCCGTCGGCAAAGCCGCACCGGGCATTCACAACGCTGCCAACGGCCCGGCGAGCGATGCAAAGACGCCAAAAAATCCGGGCGACACAGTGCTTACGACACTCCCAGCACGAACACCAACAGTACCCGCACGGGACTGTTGGGGGAATTCATGCTCAGGATGCTTTGAACGGACAGTCCCGCGGGCAGTTCGAAAGCGACCCCGCTTATCGTTGGCGAGCACATCTATCTCGAGGTGAGTATCTCGTCCCTCGCATCGCGTCCCCGCTGGCTCGCTTCTAGCTTACTCATCCTCGCACTCAAGCTTTCCATACAATCGCCAAGCCCCGTGCCCTCGCTCCCTCAAGCGTGCACCCTTGCGGCCTCGCTTCCTCATGCCCTCACGGCCTCGACCACTCGCCCACGGTTCTGCCACCTCGCTTACGACCTCACGCATGCCACCGCTACTTTACTGGGTGCGCACGCTCCTTTACCACCCACAAAACCTGCACACCTCAACATCCCCCGGGTGCATTCTGGACGACGTTTGGGAGGCTAAAAAGGACGCAGCACGAAGTCGCTCTGGCATATTCATGCGAGGAATTCTGGGGGACGAATGCGACGGGCTGGGGACGTGGAGACGATGGTTTTGAGGAGTTCCGTGAGGTCCCAGGAGCGCGGCGGGCGGCGCGAAGTGGCGCTGCGCACAGCGAAAAGGTGCCAGACTCCCTCGTTTCGGTGCGCCGGCTGACAAATTTCAAGTGCATCGCTCTTCCCATCACGTACCACCGCGTTCAATTGATGCGTCCATCCGCATTCTCCTATGATGTGCTTCCTCGTCGTCGTCCACGACCTCGCCATGCGTGCCTGCGCCCTCCCCGAGTTCAAATCCTCGCCCGTGGCCCGATATCCCGACCAAGTGGAGGGCATACCGCGACGTCTCCAGGGTCAGAAATTGAAGCCAATTTGTGCGGGGGTTCTATCGGACAGCTCCTTCCCCCTCCTTCTCGAGCGTGGACATCGGAGCGTACCGGCGCCGAGAGCCTGGAGCATATGCACATGGGTGAATATGCGCGAAGGTGCGCACAGTGCCTCTTGAGCGTTTACAGACACTGACCATCCCTGCGCTAGTCGCCGACGGGTCGTGATTCACGAGTCGCCTGTTCGTGGTTTACGAGCTGCCTGTAAGGCGTATACTATGAGGCGTCTACTCGCGAACTATGTTCCGCCTATTCGTGAACTGTGGATCGCCTATTCGCGAACTGCGAATTGCCTTATCTTATGCGCGAACCCCGAGTCGCTCACACGCGAATCTCGAGTCGCCTACACGCGGGCTACGACTCACCAATACGCGATCTACGAATTGCCTACGCGCGAACTACGAGTCGCCCATCCACGACTCGGAACTACGGACTGCCTACACCCCAACCACGAACGCCCGTTCACGCGGGAACGACGAGGCGCCTATGCGCTAACTACGGATCGCCGAACGACGAGTCGCCTGTACGCGAACCACGAATGCTCATACACGAAAGACGAGTAGCCTGTACATGCAGTACGAGTCGCCTATGCAAGCGGACCACGAGTCGCCTACACGATGCGACCTGCACATCGCCTACACACGAACCACGAATCGTCAATACGCGCAGTGCGAGTCACCGATCCGTGAACCACGAAGTGCAGGCTGCCTGCGCACGACGAGGCGCCCACTCGCGAACCAAAGTCCCCCGTACGGTGCGAACCACGAGGCGCGTTGGCGCACATTCACTCGAACTTCGCGTCGCCCATCCACGCGAACTATGAATCCTGTCGCCAACCAAGAGTTGCCTACACAAATTGACAGATCGCCGACCCGTGAACTACGAATCGCCCATCTACGCGAACCCCCAAGGCGAGCCTACATGTGACTACGAGCCGCCGACGCGCGATCTACGAGGCGCCTATCCGCGAACTATGAATCGCTTATCCGGAAACTAGACGGCACGTCTATTCGCTCGACGAGTCATGGGACGCCGGCCTTGTCGAGGCCATGGACGCACAACCCGTCGAGGCTATGGGACGTCGGCCGCACCAGGGCCGTGGACGTCAACCACGTTGAGGTCATGTCAGACGCTGTCGCTGTCGTGGGCATGTATGTCGGGCATATCCAGGACCTGGATTTGGACTTCGTCAAGACTATGGACGTCGGCGCCGTCAAGAGCATGCAGGCCGATTCTGACATGCCACCGACGCTATCGCCGTCGAGGGTATGAACGTCGACAAGGTCGAGGTCGTGGACGCTACCGCCTTCAAGGTCGTGGACGTCGAGCTCGTCGAGCCCATGGACGTCGATAACGTTGAGGTCGTGCATATCGGCATCGTCGAGGTCGTGGATGTTGGCCGCTCCAAGGTTATGGACGTCGGATTCGTCGAGAGTTGGACGCCAAACACGTCAAGGCATGCACGTCGACTGTATCGAAGTCGTGGATGCTACCGCCGTCAAGGTCGTTCACAGTAGCTCCGCCGAGGTCGTGGACGCCGACCACATCGAGGTCATCGTCAAGAATATAGACGTCGACTCCGTCGAAGTCGCGGCTGACGCCGCCGAGGTCGTGGACCCTGCCACCGTCGAGGTCTTGGACGTCGGATCCGTCGAGATGGACGGCGTCGTCGAAGCCGTGAAACTGGATCTGTCGAAGCTATGGATGCCTGCGCCGTCGAGGTCATAGACCCGGCCCGGCCGTGCGCATGGGATGCCGACATTGTCGAGGGCGCTGTGCACGCCGACCGCATCGAGGGATTGCGTGCCGGCCCTGTCGAGGGCATGGCCGCCGGGTTCGTCGAAAAACGGGCCCCGACTCCGTCGAGGTCATGAATGCCTGCGCCGCCGAGGGTCGAGGGCATAGACGCCGAGCACGTCGTAGCCATGCACGCCGGCTTCGTCAATGTCGTGGATGCAGGCCACGTCGACGAGACGATCGATTCCGGCATCGTCGATAATCTGGGTGCCGCCACTGTTGAGGACTTGAACGTCGACTCCGTCGAGGTCATGAACGTTGGCTCCGTCGAGATCATGGACACCGGCCGCGCTGAGGTTGTGGTCGTCGACGTACGCAGTCGAGGCTACGGACGTGACGTCGTCAAGGCTTTGGACGTCGACCCCCGTCGATGTCCTGGACGTCGGTGCTGTCGTGGGCGCCGCCGCCGTCAAGGTCGTGGGACGCTACCGCCGTCGAGGTTATGAACGTATGCCTCGTCGATGTAGTGGGCGGCGACTCGGTTGAGGGGCATGGACGTCAGTCCCATCGTGGGCGCAGAATTGAGGCCATGCATGCCGGCGCCGTCGATATCATAGACGTCTACCCTCGTCGAGGCCGTGAACGCCGATCTCTTCAAGGGCGCTGTGGACGTCGGCCTCGTCGAGGGCGTGGAAGCCGCTGAAGTCAAGGTCGTGGACGCCGGAGCCGTCGAGCACGACCTTGTGGACGCTACCGCCGTCGAGGCTCTGGACGCCGCCGCCTCTGAAGACTGTGGACTCCGGTGTCGTCGCAGCCGTGAATGCCGGATCTGTCGAGGACGGTACACCGAAAAGGTCGAGGCCGTGAAAGCTGCCGACATCTCAATTGTGGACGACATCACCGTCGAGGTCGTGTGCCGAAAGTCACGTACGCCAATCTTGTCGAGGGTGCGGACGCCAATCACGTCAAGGTCGTGGGCGTGGCTCGAGTCGAGGGCTTGGACGATGCGGAGAGAGAGGCGCCGGGCATGTGGAAAGAGCACCCCTGTCGAGGCCATGCCTGCTGACTTCATCGATGGCTTGGGTGCCGACTGTGTTGAGGTTGTGAACGGCTACTTGTCGCTGATGGCCATGGTCATCGAGCCCGTCAATATCGGACGTCGACCTCGCTGCAGGACATGGACGCCGCAGCGTCAAGGTCGTTCACGCCGCATCGTCGAGGCCATGGATATTGTCGCACGCTGTCGAGGTCGTGACTCCACGTCCGTCGAGGTCGTAGACGTCGGTCTTGTCCAGGTCATGTGGACATCGGCCCAGTCAGGGCGTTGTGGACGCTGGCTCTGTCGACCCTCGCCGAGATCGTGGAATTGGACTCCGTCGAAATGGTGGACGTCAGCCGCGTCGAGGTCGTGGACGTCGACCCTGACATGGTCGTCTTCGACGCCGTCGAGGGCATGGACACTGTAGCGGTCCAGGTCGAGGACGCCGAGGATCTGCTTGGACGCTGGCCTGCCAAGATCATGGACGCGGGCACCGTCGAGGCCGTGGATGCTACCGACGTTGAGGTCGTGGAAGATGGTTACGTCGAGGTCTTGGACATCGGCCTCCTCGAAGTGTTGACACTGGCACCGTCGAGGGTGAGGACGCTACCGCCGTCGACGTTATGGATGTCGCCCGTGTCGAAGGCGTGTCGACGCCGCTGCTGTCAAAGACTGTGTACGCTGGCTCCGTTAGACGTCGACTTCGTCGAGCTCATGGACGCAGGCTTCGTCAAGGACGTGGACGCTGTCGAGGTCGCGGACGCCGGCTCCGTCGAGGTCGTCGACCCCCGGCAAAGGCACTGTAGATGGAGTCCCTGGCGAGGTCATGAACGGCGACTTGGTCAAGGCCGTAAATAGCGTCGCCGTCTAAGGCGTGCGCGACGACCCCGTCGAGGTCGTGGACGTCGACCCCTGTCGAGAGTCTGGACGCTGACTTCGGCGAGGGCATGTAGTATGTCGACCCGTCAAGGTCATGGACGTCGGCTTCGTCGAGGTCGTGAATGCGACTCCGTCGATATCATAGATGCTGCTACCGTTGAGGTCGTGGACGTTGGCTTTGTTGAGGCCGTGGATGTCGACTTTGTCGAGGGCACTGTGGACGTCGGCTTCGTCAAGGTCGTGGACTCGAAGACGTGGATGGCGACCGCGGCGAGGTTGTGGAGGTCGCAGTTGTCGAAGACCGTGGACGTCAACTGAGTCGATAACCTGGCCGCATATTGAGAGGGTGCGTTTAATGCTTACGGGGCCATAGCGGCTCTGAACGACTCTGACGATTGTCGGCAGGCCTACAAGCTGTGAAGCATTGTATCAATGTCTTTTACATGTCCCCTTACCCTTACCCTGGCACCGCGACATCGTCGTGATTTTGCGGCACGCATATTCGGCGTGTCTTTCGAGCTTGTGATTCTGCGACGTCTTTCAAGACCGCAACTTCGCATGCTTACGGATTCGCAATGGCTACCCCAGTTCCCGCTTCGCCAGTGGTCCTGTCGCCCGGTGCCCAATTACAGAGCCAGTGCTGAAAGGCCATCGCTACGACGAGAGCGCTGGCCGCGCGAGCGTAGCGATGGCCACAAGATTCTACTTGTCAGTAGTGATACGGGGCAGTAGAGTCCTTGCAATGATTCATCGTTTTATTTATAAGATCCGCGCTGCCGTCGTCATGAATTGCACTAGGGGGTGTGTAAATATGCGTAGAGGTGAGATGGCAGGAAATAAAGCTCGGCTCCGGCTTACTACTTAGTTCATGTTATTTTATTTGTTTCAATCAAATGTAAGTCCTGTGATGCTCATTCATGCACCGTAGATATCACCTGGATATCACTAGTATGCCGGCTCTTGTCGGCCGTGTTCGAGACGTAGACCAAGGAGCATATCATAAATCGTGGTGGTACCCTCACGCGTGCGGTATTTGATAGTAGCAGAGACGGCAATTACGGTCTCATTAGAAGTCTATCTGTCGCAGCTTGATTACAGGGCGCGGGATTTGTAGGTTGACTCGGTCATATCATCCTACGATTGACCGACTTTCTACCGCGTTCGTTCCCTATATATATAGGCATTGCGTGCTCATGCACGCATGCATCGACGTCCTCTACGGCATAGTAAGCTGAGTCCAGTCCTCTCACAGTTCACCTTGCGCCGGTAGCTACGCCCTTTCCACCCCGTTGAGTACATGGCTAAGCTCAAGTGTAAAGTCCCGGTTGCGTGGCAGCTCCGATGGTGCTGCAGTCTCATAGAGCAAAGGTCGGCCTGCCGGCAGCGAGTGGGTGGGCGTGACAGGCTCGCCGGCTGGCGTCGCTCCAGCGCGAACGGCGCAGGTCGAAGAGGTTCAGGTCGAAGGCTGACTCAGCGAATGCGACGTAGGGCAGCAGGCACGCGGGGAGAAGGCCAGCTCAATAGCCTTGTTGAACTGACGCCTCGCGGAGGCATCTCCGACCACCTCGACCACGTCCATCCCCTCCCTCGATGCATCACCCCAAGTCGCAGATGGCGCCGCCGACGCGGGACCCTTCATCGGAAGTGCTGGACTCGCCGCCTGCGTCGCGCGGGTCGTAAGGCGCAGAGCGTCGGGCCGCGAAGGTGGGATTTTTCGGATATAAGACCAGCGCCAACGACAACGCGTGCGTGGGTAGCGCCTGACGAGCCCGACGGACATAGATCTGGAGGGGCAGGGCAGGCGGCGTGGGAGGATGGTAGAGATCGACGTCGGCGTGGGGAGATCGAGGCCTAAGCTGGATGAGGAAGACCCGACGACCTCCCAGACCAAGCAGTCATAACGACCAAAGCCGTTACGCGAGGGGCCACAGCCACGGAGCCGCGGGGATGCGCAGGCGAGGATCATGCTCACGGCCGACCATCTACGAGACCAAATCAGAGAGCTGAACGTTCGTAAGAGAGCGGCCAGACGCACCAGGCTAGGTAAACCCCTCCATCACCCGAGCCGTCAGCGAAAGGGTCAGCCAGACCAGCTCAAACACGACGAGGCGAGACAGGTCGCGCGACGCGCGAAGACGAGCGACGCGGAGGAAGGAGCGATGCCCAGAAACTGGCGGGAGAGCGAGCTCGGAGCTGATGCACGGCCAGAGTGGTGCGGACGCGGGAAGAAGCCACGGCGATGGGATGAGTCTAAGGTCTGAGGCGCGAAGGCCACCTCGAAGGGCACTCTAGCTGGATAACCCTTGCGGGTAACACAATTCCGGGAGCGCCCAGAACGCTGAGATACCCTCATCCTGGTGGGGAGGTGAAAGGAGAGAGGAGGCGGCAGGCTGAATTTATACTAGGGTGCCCAAATAAAGGCAAAGAATCAACGCTTCGCAATCACCGGCACCTTTCGCGCGCGAGTAACGTGACCGTGGGGCTCACAGCCACATCTGCCGAAGCTGCCGGCCCGGCCGCTCCTTCGAACTCGCCCATCTTCCATCGCGATCTTGCTTTTGGGCGTCCGATATGGTCTCCACGACGCCTTACGAGATTGTGCAGCCATTTTTGACGAGCCCACCTCCGAACGTGCAGCTCTGGCTGACGGTCGTGCTACGGAACGGCGCTCAGCGTCAGTCGGCGGGCAGATGGTCGCGTCACGCCAAAGAGGCGTGGCGAGCGGAAGTCGTGAAGGACTTTATGGGGAGCTCTGACCGGGAAGTGAGTGTCGTCTGCGTCGACTTGCGGATCCCCCCATCGACCGACTCTCAGAGGACATTAGACCCACTGATTCCGTGGGTCATGACCTGCGCCGGCCTGCAAGCACTGCACGGACAAGTAACGCTCCCCAACGTGGAGATCCTTGTAGAGCTCGCCATAGCCATCGGCGAACACTTCGAGAACAACATCACGCAGCCTCGGGTAGACGTGATGCAGTTGTTGTACAAGCTACAGGAGCACGTCGCCCAGCAGGTGAGTCCTCTGAATGTGCGTTGGCGGCCCTTCTGACCGGCCAATCTCGTCAGGCAATACAACGGTGTCTTTGCGCCGAAGCAGTGGATGGGATTGAGCAGGACGACGACTTGTCCGAAGAAGAAAACCTCACCGCACAGCCGGAGGAAGAAGGGTCATTACCTGACGATCCCCCCTTCCACTGCGACTCCGACTTGCGAGAGACTTTACTGGAGAGAGACAGGGCGGCCTTTGACGTAGATTGTCGCCAACTACGAGCATGGGGGCTGTATTTGCTGGCAGAATGCAGTACGCGTGGTGTGAATAGCACCTCAGGAAAGGTGCAATTCAAGCCTTTGACTTCGAAGGAAGTGCGTGTAAACTCTCGCGTTACTGCTCGATAACCTATTGACAGCTCGCGTCTCTAGGTTGACGTGTTTGGCTACAGGATTCGAGATATGCGGCGGGTGCGCCCGGCTCGTTACCAAAGTGAGGCGTTTCAGCTGGCCTTGCGAGTAGGTCAATTCGTATTCCAGATAACTCCTCGCTTACGTCTTTGGTCTACCCATACAGGTCACCGACTTCCCTGCGATAGTGGCCCGCCTGTCGGAGCCGGGACTCTACTTTACCTTCACACCCCATCAGCGCCAGCTAGCGCGCTTCACCGCCTTTCAAAATCAGCTGGCTCACACACTTCACACCTGGACACCAGCGGCGGAACGCGGGAAGTGGAAGGCCGAGGAGGAGATGTACCATTCGTCGGCGGTAATTGCTCCTGATTTCTTTGAGCGTTTGGCGTGCCTGATGGGGTTTCTTTTTTGGCAGTCGGGGGAGGTCGTTCTAACCCCGGCGATTCTGATACAAGCTTTTCGCCGCTATCCTCATCTGATCCCAACGGATGAAAGCCCGAGCGCCGTTTACTTCCTAATTAGCTTTGCAAACTTTTTGGCGGCCTGGAATTTGTGGCTGGCGGCGGCTCTTTTGCGCTTGCACGAGTGCTCGGAGAACGTGAGTGCAGATCTTGCCATCTATAACGCACCAGTCCTTGAGAACATACCCCCAGTATATCAACTCTAAGCGCCAACAGGCTCTGCCATGCTTTACGAATGGCGGCCATTTCAACGTAAGCCTTCCTATAGACCCATGTTACATACTGATCCCAAGATGCAGGTCAATTTGTCGCGCCAGGACCTGCAGAAATTTCACAGTGCTTTTCTATCCCATATCTCCCTTCAACTCAAGCATCTGGCCAAGAAGATGAAGGACGACAGTCCGCTGCTCCTGATTATTTTGGGTCGTACGTTGGAGTATCTAGAATGGCAGCGGCAAGCGGAAGGGTATGCGTACCAACTGGCCACACGTCAGGACCTTAAGGTATGCCTTGCACATAGTATTGGCTCCAAATTGTCTGACAGCTTTTAGAACGACCACCGTAAGATGAAGAAGACCAACAGAAACCGAAAAGCGAAGAAGGAGGGCAAAGATAGAGGACCGCAGATGAAAAACAAGGAGGACTCACCAGACGTTCACCAGGACTCGGATCGTAGCAAGACCTTCGAACCTGAAAGAGTTCAGGTAAGTGTGAATTGCCAGTGCAGCTATTGTCATACTCATAGACCACAGCCGGGACTTGAGGCTGGGGCTGTACTCGAGAAACGTACGCGGGCTACGGGCCAGTTTTGCACTAAGTGTATGCACAAGCCTCCGAACAAACAGTGCGTTCAAGATAGGGTATTCGTTCCCCGCACTTTTCCGTGGAGAAACGAACAAGGGTGTTTGTTCGAGGACCTCGACGGCTGTGGTATCACCAAGGTTCCACCAGAAGAACAGCTAAATTCCCCGCAGGTGAGCTGTCTGAGGAATTGTTGGAGGAGCTTTGCTGAGTATATGCGCAGAAGATGTACCATCCAGAGAATGACCTGAATATGGAGCGAATTGCAGAGGACCCAGAAATCCTCGCTGATTGCGGCAGGCAGCTCATCCGCATCTGGCCCTCCGAGCAGGCTCTGTACCACCGCTGGAACCAGGTCTGTGTTGCTGTCATTCTGGGCCGCGCGTTCTCACTGTTTGTATCAGTCTCGCTTTGTTCTGTTCGGGGCGTTCTCCCAGGAGGTACTCGCAAGAGCTCTGGCGCATAACATCAAAGTGTGCTCCACGACGTCCCTGCAGCGAAGCACCAAAGTGCAGTACCAAGGGTTCGGTACAATGCATGCAAAAGGTGCCCGCGTGCCCAAAGGCGGACGAGTGGCTGACACTTATCGATCCTACGCCGGCATGGATGCCACAACCGCAGACGGCATACATATGCTCTTTGACCACGCTGAGGCAAGTTCCACCATTCTCTAGACGAATGTCCGCTTACGGTGCGATAGACTTCGGCTTTCCATATGGCTGTGGTGCGATGGGCCCATCGTGAGCTTTATGACGAGCTGAAGGCGGCCAGCGAGCCTTGCGAGCGTTTGGGTGCATTCGGCATGAATATCTTCTCCTGCAACGGTTACATAGCACCCATCCACAACGACGACGACGAAAGCCGGTCCTTCTGCTCTCAGCTCGATCGGGAGGGAGAGGACGCATGGGATGAATATGCATTCGCCGAACCACGGTTAGGGTATTACATTGCGACACGTAACAACACGCTGTGGTAAGTACTGAACTGGTGTTTGATTTCCAGCTCTGACTTCACCTAGGGCTATGGATTCTCGTGATCCCCACGGAACGGTTATGCCTTCCCAGTCGACGCTTTACGGTCGACGTCGTGCCGACGGTGTACGTGTCATTGGGCGATCTAACGGCGAGCACGAGACAAACAGGCGTCGGGATGTAGCGCGCGCTCAGGCTTATCAGGAGGTGAGAAATACCTATCGGCAGCGCACGGAATATTGGCGGGGACAATCGCTAGCTCTCGAGTAGGACTAGACACCTGCACATCGCCTGTTCTCACTATTGAGTGCCTATGTTTCCTACACGTCTTTTGTATACCATGTCTAATTGTCAAAATCTACTACATCCTTGCCTCTAAACCCTGCCAGGCGCTGCGTCAGGGGTATGAATGCAAGGCGCGAGAGAGCAGGTGAAGACTTCAAACACCTACAGGAGCCTGACATGAGACGTATGACGTGCAGGAAGGGTCGGGGATGGCGTACCGTAGACGTGACCACCTACACGTAGGTCAGAGTACGAATAACCAAGTCTGAGCGACGGCGCACCCCCAAGGTCGATGAGTAGGCAACGAGAACGTCAATGAGTGAACATATCACTTTATACATACGAGTGAACCTAAAAACCCTGAATCGAGTCTGTTCAATGGAATGCACAGGGCGACACGCGGACCATGGATATGATTTTTTTGTCATGTCCTTCTCGCTAAGCCTCAGATGAGCTCAACCTGCAAGAGATGATGGACTGCTTACGTTACGGATAGAATGGACTCACATTATCTCGCTGAGCATAAGACTGAAGCCCTCCCACGTGCACGCGACCGTCGATTGCACCTTGGTCCTTGGCTCGCAGTAGGGCAAGTGTCTTGCTGACCATCCTCTCGCCGAACTTGCGACAGGTCTCCGCAAGTGTACAACCCGCAACCTGGATGAAGATGAGCTCAGGCCGCGGGCTAACTGATGGAGGACACCGCGCACTCTGCGCTGCTTGAACTTGGCGCCTTTGAGATGAGGACGATGAGCTGCGAGAGCAGCTCGGGCTGGATGGAGTCAGCTACTGCCAGGAACCAAGGCAACCGTACACACCGGTTCGAGGAGTGTTACAGGCGAGTGCTTTCCATTGGATCGACGAGGTACGGACGGCCAAGACGCTATGTTGACAGGCGATGTAAAGAGCGGAGAGGATGCGATCACAGCGCTTTCGTCCAAGGACGTCCGCAGTCACTTTGCGAGACGACTCGGCGACGTTGACCTCCACGTCGCCCGTGTCGTCCTCGTCGAAATTAGAAGTCTTGCCAGACATGTCCGGGACATTGAACAAAACTCGCCGACTAGCGTGATAGACGATTGCTGCAGGACGTTGAGCATTGCATAGCCGGTGTGACATCGCTTACCCTGATGCGCCATCCCGGATCGAGCATTCCTTGGTCCAACTCTGACAACAAAATATCGATGGGCGGTTCGCGTAGCTGGTGAGAACCATACAACCCGCGCGAATCGCCGCATCCCATACGCAGTCCTCCGTGTCCTACCAGCCGCTCAGAATGGGGGCTATGATTCGTGACAGATGCGGCTGGAAGTGCATGACGAAAGTGGCCGGAAGGTACACCAACAAGCTCATAAAGCCCTCGCGCATGGTTGCACGCGGCCTCTCTGCGCGTTCGCAATGACGTCGGGCGCCAGCTCTTCCATACGATCCATGCCGAGACCCGAGTGGACTTCGAATGGACCTTGCTCGGCGCCCTGTCGGTCTACCCCAGACGTATCGGTCTTGAGCGTGCGAAGTAGGCCAGGAACGAGATCGGGGAAGTGAGATTCGCCTCAACGCTCGACGTGGGTACCGAGGGATTTCGCTGCGGTAGCACGGGCCTCCGAAAGGGGATCGGCGAGAACGACATGAACAATGGAAAGCAGGGTGTTGAGGTAGGGAACGAAGTCTTTTGTGTCGATAAGCGACGCGAGATTGCCGACGATTTGAGCGGCCCTGCGCTCCTTAAGCCCACGCTTGAAGACGGGGATGACCTGCGTATCCGTCAGCAAAGGATGCATCAGACTTGTTGGTATAAAGGTACCAGTGTCAGGAGTGACTGAATGCATGAAGCTCGTCTTCAGCAGTCCCGTCAGGGCGGCGAGTGTGCGCAAAGGTGCCACCATCGCCTTAGGATCGGAGTGAGACTCTGGATGTCGGGATTGCTGATCACGTCGCCGCACATTTTGAGACTCTTGTGGGCTGCCGAGTGGACCTATCAGAAGTCAGCAGATGCGCAACCTTCCTGGTAAGAGCGACCCTCACCTGATCGTGGCCGTCCGTCAACACATCTGTCAAGCGAGGACTGACGATCGGAAGACTGAGACTGTGATGTTTCGGCGCGCAGTAGGCCATCATTCCAAGCAGCTCGATCGCCATTGCTTCTCCTCCAGCCCTTCGAGTAGCGTCGGCCAAATGAGGTTGACGCCATAAGCGGATAGCCCTCACACGGTGACCTTCGCCGCGTCGGCCGTGGCCTCACGCACGTCAGGAATGGCATCCCCAAACTCCGCGGGGATTAGCGGCAGAACGACAATGATGCATGGCTCAAAAAAAACCTCCCCAACGTGGCAGACAGCGTTTCGGCTGCATTCATGGCGCCCTCTCGTGGCTCGTAACGCTTTTTCTCCCCCGTCACGGCCTTGACACACCCCATGACTTGGTACTTCTCAATTGCCGCGATGCCCGTTCCACGTACAGCGCCTGCAACACTGTATACCGAGCCGCGCCGTACAGTATACTTCGGGGCTTCGAGCATGTCGTTGGAAGGACGATCTATCAAGGCGGTCACCTGGGCTCAAAATTAGGCGCAATGCTCATGCAATGGTAAGACACTCTTACTTTTGCGCCGTCCTTACCAGCGACGAGCGGGGCGAGACACTCGCTGACAGCTATCTGTACATGCTTGGCGGGTGACGACAACACATCCACCAGCCGGTCGACCACTTCCGGTATACGCGTATCCGAGGCGTCCATATGACGCGCGAGGCGATGAAACAGCACGACGACTGCCTCCTATATGTAGTCGCCTGTGAGCGCATGTCGAAACTCATAGGGTAAACGACGAGCCTGCGACTGTACCACCACTACCCGCTGCAAGCTGGGCCTCGCACATGGCGATGAGCGGAGGAAGAACATGCGCATGACCACCGTGAACGTTGATGGCCGCTATTCCTGCGTTAAGCATGACACGTCGCACACCGGCTTCACAATCTCGCAGAGGTGGGTCTCCTTCTTGCTCGACCCTCTCTACACAAGACGGTCAGAGAGCCGGCTTTGCGCATCATGGTGTCAGACACTTACGTGCCATACTTGGACTGCCAATGAGGAATCCAAAACACGGCTCCACCTCGGGGAGCGGGAGATGAGGAGAAAGCTGCGAGCCCCGCTGCTTCGCGTGCTGGCCACGGATCTGCACGGTCAAGCGACGACGCGATAACCATCCCCTACAAGGGCGTCAGCACAGAATTCCATCAAGAACGACAACATATACATATTGATCAAATTCAAGCGCAAGAATGCGCGCCTTCTCCCGATAGTACTCTTTTATTACCGCGCTGGTATTCGTCGGACCCGGCTCGAGCGCGACGGCGTCAGCAAGCGCCACTGCAATTGACTTGCGCACGCAGAAAGCCGTACTATCTGGAGTCATGCATGTAAGCTTCGCGTCCAAAGAGGGCCAGACGGGAATATCGTACCGAAAAGGCCAATGTGCACGCGAATCCGCGCTCCACCGGAATCGGGAACGTTGAGACCATTCTCTTCCACTGTACACCTCTTGCGACGTCTATGTTCTTCTCGTATTCACCGTATGACACGCGAGACCAGTCGTCAAAAATAAGCGGCGCGTCAAGCGGATGTGCTGAAAAGCCCGTCAGACGTGACGACAAAAGTACTGAGGACAAGCCCACCAGACGACGGCACGCTCTCGGCCGTGTGCGTCACCGAGGTGCCCTGGAACGCTGCCGTAGCCCCCGCGCAGTCGCACCGGGTTGCACGGATGCGCCCACCCCGCCCTCTGGTACCGGACTCCCTTGCAGCTCCGTAGGGTACAGCGGAAGTAGCGCCTGGATACGCGCCTTTCCAGCATACGCCTCCGCTGACAGCGTCCCCGCGAGCAGGACCTAAATTTCTCTGGCGAAAGGGAAAGGCTCTGTGACGTATATGAACATCGGTAATGCGACAGGTGAGATTAGTGCTGTACCTGTCGTTTGATTTGCAGTCACTGCAGCCGCTGCAAGCGTCTCGCCCACCGCAACAAGCGTCTCCGCGGCGCCTCTCCGAAGCGCTGACTGCTTCTTGACTACTTCAATCAGGAAAGCGATGACCCCCAGAGAGCGAGGTGGCGTGGAACGTGAGAGTGTCGAGCGCGAGTGCGAGCTGCTCGGGATACTGTTTCCGAGTTTCGGCTTCATCTGCATGGCAGAAACCAATAAGCAACTTTCCAAAACACCAAAAAGTATCACTCACCGCGATCATCGAGAATATGGCCCTTCTCGACGACCCGCTGAAGCAAGGGGAAGACATAGCTGAAGCTCGCCGCGTCGAGCGGTGTCTGCTTAGAGAGGAAGCGAAGACGGTAGCGCTTGTGTGCGATGAGGACTGGCAGGTAATCAGAACAATACACGTTCGAGAGCGCCTGCGCACGCACCAAATCAGTATCGTACGCATTGACAGTCTTCAGGAGAACTTACCACTGACCAGATACACGTCAACACCCTTCGTGCCCATCAGGACGGTGCCCAAGGACGTGGCATCATCTTGCGCCTGGTCGCTCCCGAGAACACCGTCAAGCGTGACGCACACGATACGACTTACATGTGCCTTGGACGCCACACGTACTGCGCCGTCGGTGACGTCTGCAGAGACCTGTTGCGTATTGCCAGTAAGCGTCTCATCAAGCCTCACAGACCGCCGAGTATGCGCGCCGTCTCGCTCTAGCCTTGCACCCACGCCAGCCCGTGCTCCAGCTGGCACTTCACGCCCTTTGTCAGCGACCTCCACGTCCAGCTGGCCTGCACGGCGGCTTGCTGCACCTTCGCGCGAGCGGGCGCGTTGCCCTTGCCTGTCGGGCTATCTGGTCAGTGAAGAAGGAACATCAGATCGTGCCAGAACGACTCACCGAGCTCACTTCGAACCTCCGCTTCCCACTTGCGGGGCTCGGCATCCTTGCCCTTGATCGTCGCCTGCGTCCTGAGGGACATCACGTAAGACCAGACTGCGTATGCGGTAGTCCCACAACGTACTTATCGCCCGCGAAATTCGGTGCCGCGTACAATTGTCCTGGCGGTGTCACTCACACGCCCATGTCGTCTGTTGTAAGGGAAGACAGCGTGAGCTGCGATGACGAGGCGTAAGCGGCAAGCGTCGGGCGCAGGAAACATTGCGGATACGTACATGGTCGAGGTCTCTGCACATCTGCGCCATAGCTTGCGGGACCACGAGGTCCGAAGCGACGAAGAAAGCCAGTGCGCGGGCTGCCGCCCCGGGCAGACCGGCCAACAGCGCGGTCGTTGAGGCGGCAAGCAGAGAAGCAAGGAGCACGTCCGACGAGGATTCTGCGGTAGGGTATGTCAGTTGTGTGATTACTGGCAGTCGGGCGTGCGACTCTTGTTAGTCGGGCGTGTGGTTTTTGTTGGTCGGGCATATGTTTTTCACAGCAGAAAGCGCGTGCCTCTCGAAGCAGCACACCCGCATGACTCTCGTAGTCAAGCATATGCCTCCCGTAGTCTGCGAGAACACGACAAGACTCACCAAGGACAACGCGGTGATCAACACCCGCCCGACCACACCATCAGAACGCCTGGAGGAGGCCCGGCGGAGGCCCGAAGATGATGGTGTCGTGCCCCTCGACCAGCCGAGTGGCGAGCTCGTCCGACGTGCTTCGTACACTCATCCACGCGGACCACGTCACCTGCACAACCCGTCAATTGAGCTCCACGACTGACTGGCTGCTGCATCCATAACCGCGTACCTTAAAAACCCACAGGCGCGAACACCAGCACGCGCAGTCCCTCAGGGGGGAAAGGTGTCTCTCCCTTCTCGCCCTCCGCGTCCTCCGCCATGTTTTTCTCGTCCAATGTGTTCTTCTTCGCCTTCGCAGACGCCCCGTTCGCCGCCTTTATTTATTCGTTTCCTCGTATCCCCCTCCCCCCATCCTCTATGGCTCCCTCCCCTCCTCCTGGCAACAAGATAAAACACTCGCAACCCCAACAACCAGCCACCCGACAAGAACAAAAGAAAACGCATCTCGGGCAGACGGCGCTCACCAGCGCGTTCAGCTCGCCCCGCATACTGTGGTCGGCCGCCCGGACGGCCACATGGGCCAGCATCGCACCGAGCGGGTGGTGTCGACACCACCGGTGTAGATACCCTCCGGCTCCGAGAACGCGACCAGCGCGGCCACGCCCGCGCGCGCCCGCCATAGCGCGTCGGTGGGGGAGCCTGGGGATGGGGATGATCAGTCAGTGAGTGGACGGTGAGGTGATCAGTCAGTGCATGATGAGGTGATTGATTAGTTAATGGACGAGGGGATGGGGGATGGGAATCGGTGGACGGAGGACGAGTGGACGAGTGGATGATGAAATCGGTGGACAAGTGGACGGGGGGCAAGGACACGGGGACATACGGGGACATACGGGGACATACGGGGGACAAGTGGACGGGGGATGAGGACGGGGGACGAGTGGTCTAGGTGGACAAGGGGAGACAGCAAAATCGATATACGACGACAGAAACTCACCCTCCCTCAACACTTTCCCATATATGCGCTTCACGGCCAGCGAGCTCAGGTGGGTGGTCTTTGTCGCTGGTGTAATCTTTGACTTCATCGGCACCGCCAACATACCCCTCACCGCCGGGTCCGCCAAGACCTCTGCGCGAATTGCACTCTCGGTACTGGGGTCGCTACTCCCAACGCCGAGGAGAACAACCGCAAACGCCACCCCTCCCCACCGTATGCGGGCCCGCGAGGAGGGCAAGTACAAGGAGGTGGTGGTGGTGGTGGTAAGGAGGGCGGGGAGGTCGGTTTGGGAGATCTGCGCGACATGCGTGGCAGACGAGGTCTATGCGCGTGCTGCGGTAAGAAGCAAGTTACAAAAAGATTGGAAAGGACGTACTCCTGCCGTCCCCGATGTCCCTACTCCCACTTCCCACACCGCCCTACAGATAACGTCTACCGCAGCGCGCCGGATGGACTCTTGTCGGCCAGCGGCGCCAGGAGGGCGGTGACAGTTGCCTTCGGTAGCGGATCGGTTCCTGTAGGGGGAGGGCTGGCCAGCACGTATCGGTGAGGCGGATGGTCGGCCTCTCGAGCGCCAATAAACAGCCTCTCGTGCACCAATAAAGTCCTCTCGTGTCGTGCCCCCGAGATGTTGACGCACCCTTCAAAGCACACACCAGATGCGCCCCCAGCGGCCCCGTCAGCGCTTGGAGCGGCCCCTCGTGCGTCTCCTTCACGAGCAGCGGGAGCGCCGTTTGCAGGACTGCGTTTGGAAGTCGACTGCCGTGTGGTTGACGAGGTTGAGGGCTAGAAGAGACGGGGGTTAGCCAGGTATTTGGACACAGAGGCGAGACGGTAAAACCGACGGAAGACGGTAAGAACAACGGGAGACGGTGACCACAACGGAACACTGGGAGGGACGGGGTTTAGCAGGGGGGGGGGGGGGGGCGAGAGGAGGAGAGCGGGGGAGGGGAAAGGGAGAGGAGCGGGGGGGGGTGGAAAGGAAGGATGCGAGGCTCTGAGAGGGGAGGTGAAACGTGGGCAAGTAATGGGGAGGGGGGGGGAGGAGGGGAGAAATGGGCGACAGAGGAGAGAGAGAAAAGGGGAAAGGGGAGGGGGAAAGGGATAGGGGGAGAAGCAGGAAAAGTCTGGGGAGAGAAAGAGGGGCGAGAAGGGGGGGAAGAGATGAAGGGCAGTCACGAGTGCGCCGGGGGGGAGACGGTCGCGAGGAAGGGAGAGACCTTCACGCGAGTTCAAGGAAAGTAGGGGACAGTCTAAAGCAGAGGCCGAAAGGGGAAGGGACGGGAAAAAGAACAGTGAAAAAACTCACCTCGCCCACTGCCACCCGCCCCACCGTCTATACAACACCGCCTGTCCTGAAGCCTGTCAGCGCGTGCTCGCTGGGTAAAAGATAATGACGCACATGAGGATGTCCCAAACGATGAACGTCGATGGCGCTGGGCGGCGCGCTCATCGCGGTGAATGAGAAAAGTGATCGCGGGCGATTAGGCGCCATCGGTTCTCGGACCGGGGTGTCACAGAAGTGACGTGACGGTTGAACTTTTCGGAATGCACTTGGGAATGCAAGCTCAGAACTTTAACTTAAAGTTCTTCGTCCTGCCCGCGTCTATCGAGCACCCATGAACGTGACGCCCGCTGTCCCCATCAATACCGCCGCCCCGCATCGAACGCCGACCACTAGCACTGCCAACTTCGACTTAACTTAGACGGCCGATTCCGTGCCAAGTAACTCGTCAAGCGCGCGCCCTCTGGGCAGTGCGCGGGACGACTCGCATGAATGCAAAAGAAGGGATGATGATATTCGTAACAGTACCTACTCGGCTAGATATCAAACCACAAGCGGGCGGAAACAAAGCGATGAGAGAACAATTGTCAATAGATGAATGAATCGAAAGAAAAGGAAAGCCCCTCAACACACTAGTAAGTGGCCCTAGGGCATATACGAGACCTGCGTGATAAGTGGACCACAAAAACTACCAGTGCCTCGAAGCTTGAACAAGTATCAGATAACATTCATTCAATGTGAGTACTGTAAATGGACAATGAGATACAGACCAATGTACAGACAGAGATATTTGCCCCAGACTAACAGGTACCCCGTGACCATCGCTACGACGAGAGCGCTGGACGCGCGAAGTGCTGCCACAGGTCCGACCCCGAGTAGCCCATCAAAAACTCTACCGTCACTCGCTCGGGTTAACCGCCCCCCTCCATAAACCAAGTCACCTCTCCGTAAAATACAGTCCCCCTTCGTGAACCACTTCGTAAACTGAAAGCCCCCCTCCATGTGGTAGAGTGCCTCCTCCGACGTAAACCAAGCCCCGCCTCCGTGATCTACGCACCCTCCGTAAGCTAAAGCCTTCGTCCGTAAACCAGATGATAGTAAAATATCATATACGAACAAAACACGAATAAAATGCAAGGCAGAAACCGACAATCCATCCACCGGTGTCGCCTGAAATAAGGGGTCAGCAAACCGACAGCAAGGGCGGCACAACGAAGATGGCTTACCTGGGGAGGGAGGCGCTTCCCGCGACTGCCGAGGGGACGCCTAGCATTGCGAAGGCCGAGGGCCCGATGCCTAGCACGAAGGTCGAGGGGGATGCCTAGCGCAACAGCCGAGGGGCAAGACAAAGACTCAGTATCGGGATCAAGGAAAGTGATAAAAACGACTTACTGAGTGGTGAAATGCGGCGAACGCGGCACACCAGACAAGTTCAGGACTTCGGAGGTACGGATAGGTTGTTGACACAGAAAAGACCTGGCTTCGGTGCACGTTCATGAGCGAAAATTCGGCCAACGAGGGGGCGAAGGTATACCTTATGTGATCAAAAATTCACCCGACGCGGGGCGATATACTTGACCGCAACAACTGCGGGGGGGGCTCGCCATTCTTCAAGCCTTCGACAAGGTGCTCCCGGGCAGCGTCGTGTGGCGTCAGGTGGCAGGTCACATGTACATCGCTATGCAATAAGACCTGTGTTGAGTGCACGTTTATCAGCAGATTTCGACGAGCGAAGGGGACGCAGCGTACTTCAGTTGGATGCTAACACATTCGTTCCCCACGGGGTGACGACGCGCACGCTTCCAGCGGCGCGGCCCGGCTCACAAATAGGTCGTCTATAGTATCGTCAGGCTCGCTCCGTAATTTGCGATATGGAGGGGCGGGTACGGGGTCAGTCGGTCAAGGGGGCACTTGCCTCGCATTCAGATCCCCCTAGGGCAACCGCGCGCAGGCCTCCGGCGGCTCAGGGACCTGAGTAAGGACGTCTGTAATGTTCTCAGTACAAAGTTCGGGGTATATGTCGATGGAGGCGAGTGGGGGATTGGTCAGACGGCCAAAGTACTGCTCACCTCGCATCGCGCTCGCCACAGCGTAACGCGTGCATGCCTTCGGCGGTCGCCACGCCGTCGTGCTGGGTGTGATTTGGTTATGCGCTGGACGTCGTAGCTTGAAGTCGGCGGCCGCAGCGTGCCGCGAGGGTCATTCTGGAGAGTATGAGTGAGTAGGCGATCGCAATGCGACGGACGTCCCGGACGCACTTGTTCGTCGTCCTGGCAATAATGAGCTCATCTACCAGGACGGCGAGCGCGACTGCGTCGTGCTCCTTGCAGGACAGGAGCGTCGTCGTCGTCGCCGCCGCGTGTGTGAGTGGAACGGCCTAGGCCCTACGACGTGTCGGGTCGTCTTGTCTGCTCTGCGTGGGCGGGAGCATCATCGGCACAACAGCGTCGACGACGGCGAGGAGGGGAGCCCGATGATGAGCAAGCACGTCGAGGATGGGGTGCGTCAAGGATGGCGGTGGCGACTGGCGAGCAAAGAGCGGGGTCGGCGGCCGGCCTCTTTGGCTCGGCTTGACAGCGATCTGGTCGCCAAGGACCGCGCGGACATGCCATCGCCTTCGTTGCCTCGTTGAGGAGCGCGCCTCGTCGTGGTGGGATGGAGCTCGATGGTTGGCGGTAATGGTATCCGACGTCGCGGTATCAAGCTCGACATCGGGATCGAGCTCATCGTCGGGTATGCAGTTCAGCGGACGCGTGTGACAGAGGCGGCGCCGGAAGCTGTTCACTGCGTGATTGCTGGGGGACCTAGAGCACGCGCCACTAGCAATTTTCGTCAGCTCATTGCACATGCACCTGATCTCTGAAACGTACCAGGGGGTCGGGGGTCTGCAGAGGGCCCACTCCATTCTGCGCATCCGCCTAAGCTGGCGGCTTCTCGTCTTGCGAGTGCGGGCAGCAGTTGCAAGCGGCGACGGTGGTGGGAGGAGAGGCAGACGCGTCACGTCACGTCACACATCCGCGTCACCGTTGAGCGTTCGGACGCGCCGACCAACGGGGAGGTCGCACCGCGGCAGAAGACAAGCTGCGACCTTGTAATCAGTGTATATAGGATGCAGTACAAGGTATACAACTCACCAGAAAGTAGCACGACATATCGCAACCAAGATCTCGCCTCGTCGTTTTTGGCCCTACTGATTAGTCGAAGTCTTGGATATCAACGCGACGCAAGCGCAGCCTCAGCTCCAGATAGGGGTTCAGCTAGCAGTAGTATATAGGCAACCCAATCCGTGCTGCGCTGCAAGACACGTTGCAGTGGTACGTTATATTGACAGCATCTTGTCCCCGCCGAAGATCAAAGGCTGGCAGCGCGTCCTCGGGCGAATTCGCGCAGCATAAGATAGAATTAGTATATACACAACAGTAGGTACCACGCACAATTGACCGCTAGTGGTCTGACTTCGGTGTTGAAAAGTTATGGAGTGGCGATGTTTTGCTTCCCAGCCAAAAATCGAATTCTGTCGCGACGCGCCGTCGTGGCGAGCTGCAACGCGCTGCGCGCGTAGGACCAGCTTAGCATGCGTCATACATGGTAGAATCCGCTCACCAGATGACCCCACATTCTGCTATCAAGCCGCATTTTTGCGCCGCCAGATGCTCAGATACTGATGTCTCCCGGCCTGCGAGCGCGCAAAGCGCCTCGTAGTAGTGTAGTAAGAGACCATACATACTATAGTACACGGAGTTTTACGCACCAGATGTCCCCGTTCTGCTGTTCTGAGAGAGGCGCTTTTGCCCTGTGCTATGAACACGGATCACCGTGGCGTGCCGACCAGCGTATACGCTCAGCTCAACGTCGGGTCAGTATATAGACGGCACTAGGGATCGATTGAAACTTACAGATAGATGATAAGCGTCCCCTTTACAAGACGACGGGGTCGGCGCTTTTCACCCTACAGCCCCAAATCGGTTTGCGGCGCGACATGACGGGGTAGCAAGCTGTGATTGGATATTCAGTCAGAATACAGCACTATGTAGCATAATGAATGAATCGAAAGAAAAGGAAAGCCCCTCAACACATCACTTAAGAAGTACTGATCTGCTAGACCCCGGGTTCCCACACTGGCTGTGTCCTGCGCGCATCGTGTGTCCTCGTAGTTCGGGACAGGACACTGCGGCACCGCCACGCCAGCTATTGTTGCTGTAAGTGGAGCGGCTGAGTGGACTGGCGATGAGCGGAGACGACCGCATACCCAAGACAAATGTAGACTTACATCAGAGATTTCTTGGATTTGCGACCATGCAGTGTGATGCCCTATAATAATAGCTGAAATGCGCCACAATAGCTGTAATATTGCCGCCATATTATGGGCCCTATTATTATATATAACATGAGATTTATTGCCCTCGATAATTGCTCTAATATCTTGATCATATACCGACCGTCTGGCAATGCTATGTAGGAACGGCAGGAGACGACACGGCATGACCTCGAAGACTGGACATGACCATAGACAACGCCGCTGGTATCACTCTGGTATCGCTTTCGTCATATCCAGCAGATATCCAGCCTCATCGATATCCTGGTTCCAGTTCTTTTCGCCCGACAAAAGCACTCGAGACGCGTTTAGTGGCAAATGTAATATATTCATGCTTTACAACTAAATACAGGGTCCTATACGATAGCCGGCGCCTCGTCACTTGCCCTCCCGAAACGACGACCAGATCACCTCAGGTGTCGAGCTTGTCTCCTTACCATCGAGACGGCTGGCGAACACGCACTCCTGCAGGCCTGTTATGTGGAGTCAGTGTTGTGGTTGAGATGATACGGTCGGAGGTGGCTCACTGCATAGTACCACCAGCCCGGGCAGAGACGTAAGCTTGTACGACGGCGCCTGCAGGAAGGATGGGTTGTCAATATACCACACGCGATGCTGATATGCGTACCCGAACACGAAGGCACTGTCCCACGTATCTGTAGGCTTGTCAGGATATGAAAGGACAGCGCAAAAGGCGACGCACCTCGTACTTCTGCCATGGACTCCTTCCTGCGCGACACCGGAGACGAACTCGAAGTGCTCGATGACGACGAGCCCTGCGAGACTATACCTCTTCCCCATCCTTCTCTGCCTCCTACGCGGCGCCATGTTCGTCCTGATAGCGCCGTCATAGTACGTCGCGCCTTAGGTCTCCGCGTCGTGCGATTCGGAGGACACCGGGCTCCTCCCGAGTAAGGAGTTAGTCAGGAAATACGCGTCCGGCAGCCCTCCGGTGAGTGTGTGCGCGAGTACCTCGCAGCGCGCACCGCGGCGCACGAGAGGATTCGGAAGGTGGTGGTTGCGAGTCAAGCTAGTCAAGAGCGGAGCATCGTAAAAACCCGCGAAGTAACGCCGACTTGAGGGCCGGGCATTTTGACTTGTTTCAGACTTGTTCAATCGTGTGGCGCCGCGACGCCTCGTGAAAGTGAGCGCGCTGTATTGAGCCTTGCTCAACTGCTCAAATGCTCCAGGGTGGACCATGTACAAGGGACTTACTACTTAGCAGCTTTACATGGTAGCCTATTAGCGATGCATGAATCTTGACGAGTGCTTTGGGCTGGCTTACGACTCGGACAAGCCTGCCGCGGCAGTGACCTACCACTGGCCTTCTATAATGGCAGATGATCTCCGGACTGGTACAATACAGTGCCTGCAGGAGATCAATTACCTGCCTAAAACGGTAATTATTTCGGGCCATCGCCCTCTCTCCCGCGCGCAGGCTGCCCGCCGCCTCTCTTTTACCTTCAGAAACGATGTCGAATATACTACGGCATGTTTTAACACAGATGGTGAAAGAAGACCACAATTTTGCGAGATTTTGCGAGCTTAGAAGTATATGATCGTCGAGCACCCCTCCGACTTAGTTGCGATCGGACAACAGCACGGCTGTCGTATTTCCCTCATTATATGCCATTGGAGATTCACATATACTACAATATGGCCTCTCCCCCTCGTACGATGTATCCGCTAGCCGTCAACGGGGGTGAAGAGACGACATGCAGGCGAGCGAGCGGGCGATGGGAAACAATTACCGTTTTAGGCAGGTAATTGATCTCCTGCAGGCACTGTATGGCACGAGGTTGCCCACCGACTGCCTTTCTGAGAACAGCTTTACAAGAGCTTACCGGCTGCATATAGTCTGTTTGCACTCTGGCAATGACTTATCAATGACATCATACCTTACCAGAACGGTGGCGTGGTGCAAGGCACTTACAACGGCTGATCGAACCGTGCCATGATGGCGCATCATCGTAAGTGGTAAAAGACTTTATCTCAAAATCCCGAAATCTCCGATGTAGGATCACCGAATGAACTCCCAGTACGCCGTCGACGGTGGCTGTGGGTGGCGTCAGAGACAGGGCGATCGATACAAGGCGGGCGTCAAAGCACCTGGTTGGCGTCATTTCCTTGATCTGTGCGGGGTGTCAGGACTAGCTAGTAGCAGAGGCAATGTGGCATAACTGACGAGTGATTTTGCACTTATAAAGAGATGAATGCCACGCGTTTCCGTGCTTTACAAGGATGCAGACGTGGTCACCCCCGATGTATACCTTGTTCTTCACCCAGAGAGGGCTGGTAGCGGTAGCAGAATCGATAGGCATGTGGTGACAGACGGAGACGGTGAGTGCAAGGCGCGAATGGATTTATTTCGAACCGTGGTTTCTTTTATACGTTCCTCGGCTTCGAGCTCCGCGCCACTTATCTCGTTCTTTTTTGGGTGTGAGAACTTGGAAGGTAAAATGAACTAGAGAAGCCCCGCTTCGCCGGCTCTGACTGAACCTTGCCTTGCTCAGGTGCTCGTTGCTTGATATTTTTTCTAAATCTGAACTGTACCCCTAGACTGTCCTCGTGGCATCACACACCCAGCGGGCGCCATCTGGGCGCCATTGTGTTTGGTCTCCGGGAAATTCCGGTATAAATTGGCCGCTTTTGAATTTGGGCTCCTCTATTACTTATGTACTTACATATTTTTATGGACAATGGATGCATTGTCGTGGTTGAAGTCAATGTTTTAGGTGCGCACATAGAACGGAAGCGTAGCACGGGGAGAGCAGTACGTTGAGCTTTGGAAGATCCCGGTGAGGTAAACAGGAAGTGGGCCGAGGCAGGAAGCGGCCGGATCCGGACGGTAGACATTCAATGTTCTGAATGTGGCTGGAATTCGGCTGGAGTTCAAGAAAACGACAGGCTGCATACATATCTACGTCACGAGCTCGGTGAATGACTCGGTGACCTGCAAACTCCTTGAAGTTCGACTTATGCGAGGCAGGAAGCAGCCGGATCCCGACTGGCACCTGACGGTAGACATTCAATGTTCTGACTGGAATTCGGCCTGAATTCGGCTGGACTCATACGGCGAAGGCAAGGTAGCTTAGGTATGTAGCTTGGAGTTTAAATCAAAGTTTGATTGCGTTTCGTAAAGCCGCAGTAGGCCGCGTGGGGATATTATCATTATATATTATCTATAATATAAAACATTAGGATGTTTCCCACGCTTTGATTAGTCAGCAAAACTTGGGACCCCCGCGCCGCGGCCGAAGGTCGCGGCGCGCCATCCCTCCTCGCCGCCACGGGAACCCCCTGCCAGAGGCAGGTCTTTGGGGCTAGTATATCTTAAAGTTCTTCGTCCTGCCCGCGTCCATCGAGCACCCATGGACGTGACGCCCGCCGTCCCCATCAATACCGCCGCCCTCGTTGCGCGCATCGAAGCCCAGACGGGCCAGCAGTGCCGGCTGGAACCCTTGTGTCAAAGTGCGTCGCCTGCTCTTTGCACTCGGCCCTGCTGAATCCTCCCAAGGTGGCCACCACATGGTGTGCTCGCTTTGTTTCTACCGAACATTGTGCTGAAGTCGCAACAGATCTACGTCGCTACTCTATTGCCTTCTTCCGAAAAATACATCGTTCGCATTGACTCCCCTATCTTCCGTCCGGTTGGGGCTGGCCTCACTCCTCCAAGCAAGATGCCGTCCGAGGTGCGTGCCCTGCCGACCGACCATAACTTCTTCCTTAACGTCCGCCAGATCGCGACGCTCAAATATGTGAGGCAGCACTCGTCCATCCCTGTCCCCGATGTCATGTACCACGATCTGGATGCCGACGGCGAGGTCGGCAGCGAGTGGATGATGATGGAATATGTCCGTGTCTTCTCTCCTTCGCTCTTGGTCGTAGTCGTCCTGACACTGCATCCTCAGATTCCCGGCGTAACCCTCGCGAGCCAATGGTCAGGCATGACGCGAGAACAACGACAGGAGGTCTGTATCAAGATTGCTCAAATATGGGCACAGCTCTTTTCCCTGCGCTTTCCCTCCGTCGGCAGCTTGTACGAGGCTGCCCTCTCCGGCCCCGTCAACAACGGTGTAACCATCGGCCCGATGACGTCCTATGCTTGCTCGAAAGTCGACCACACCGCACCGTCACTGTCCAGCCCTTCGCCATTTACGTCCTTCAAGCAGTGGCTGCTTGCTATTGTGCGTCGCGTCATGGGTGCTCCCCTCGCCGGCCCCGTCGACACCAGTGTAATCGTCGGCCCGATGACATTTATCCCTTCCCCGAGAGGCGACCGCACCGCACCGCCAGACCCTTCGCGCTGCGGGCCATTTACCTCCCTCAAGGAGTGGCTGCTTGCTATCGCGCGTCTAGACATGGCCTTCGGGGATCCGCGGCCGCTTTCCGAGACGGTCCGCGGGTTCATAGCACTCGTGGTCGCCGACATCGAGGCCGCGCCGGACGCTCTCTTCGGCAACCCGCGCACCTCCGCAATCGTGCTGGAGCATATCGACCTCCTCCCGCACAACGTGCTCGTGCGGCCGGACGCGCCCACGGATGTACTGGCCATCATCGACTGGGAGGGCGCGCGCACGGTCCCGCTATGGGCTGTGCAGCCCAGGTTTGTCAACCAGTGCCTGGACGAGTACGAGGAGTACGTTGCGCTCATCGAGCGCACTCTCGGCGAGCTCGTCCCGGCCTGGGCGGATGCGCGGAACGGGGAGGAGTGCCGGGAGGCGCGGCGACTGTACGTGCGCGCCCACACCAGCACCTGGGATCCGGAATCAGTCGACCCGGACTGGACTATCGGCCCTATGTAGGGCTTCCATGCACCATCTGGCTGGCTGGCTGGCTGGCTGGCTGGCTGGCTGGCTCGTCGTCGTCGTCGTCGTTCCAGACTCATTGTTTTTGTCATGTAGTACTTGTTGTCGTCCAGACTCACGGAATCTCGCTTTTGTCGCATGTTTGTCATACACAGTTTACTCTCTTGGGGGCCCTGGGCTCCATATGCTCTTTTAACTCATGGACCGCTCCGTGGCTATGGACAGCACTACAAGAGATATTCAGTAACCTTCAGAGATTACTGCATCATTATTGAGAGCTTATCATGTCCAAACCCATAATAAGGGCATATAGGTTATTGAGAAGTATAAAGAACTCTCGCAGTCCTGATTGGCTGAGGATTCTTTATGCCACTCAATAACCTTATTGGCTTTGTTCTAAGTCTTTATATAATTTTATCACAATAAACATGCAGTAAAGGCCAGAGATTATTGAATCTCTCTTGTAGTGCAGACCCCACGCGCTGTACTGATAGACCCCTCTCGCCATCCCCGGTGTACTCACCTCACCCGCTTGTCACGTAGCACTGCCACCCCACGTCCCACCTCCTTGCATATAATGGACTTATCCACGGACACTGCCAAGCGGCTTGGAAATGAGAACAAAGACACCTTTGTTTGTCATTGCTGATTCGAAGTTGGTGATGGGGTAGAGGGGGGAGCCGGCTGTTGGAAGGAAAAAAATCAGCTACACTGGCGTGGTAGATACGCAGCACGTACGCTTGACAAAGTTGCCGAAGTGCTTATACGCCCAGAAATGCTTCGTCAGGTCTACGGAACGTCAGAAAGGAAATTCCTGATAGGTATGGTGGCAATACGCACAAAGCTCGTAGTTGCCGTTGGTCGCGTAGTCATCGTCGTAGTAAATCACACCGTCCTGCAAATCGTGAGCGCGCAGTGAACAATCTGTAGTATTCATACTCACAGTTTAACCGTCCGCGTTCGCAGTTGTCGTGCACGTCGGGTCGTCAAGAGGATCGCAGCCGATGCCGTTGGAGACGAGCGTCCAGAAGTCGTAGTGCGCCTCACCCGCGACGAGAATGCACTGGTAGACCATGCCGGACCACATGAGCGCGTTCGCGATACTTCGAGTAAAGGGTCAGCGCCCGCCAATGTAAAATCCAAATGATAATTGCTCACGTCGGATCATATCCTCCAGACCAGCCACGGCCGTTGCCATTCGCCTCACCTAGAGAGCAGCAGACTTCCTGGGGGTCGATGAGCCTGGTCAGTAATATTTGAAATAGCCAGATACACACGCTCATCCATGTCGTCTTTTCAGGGAATCGTTCAGCGACGTCGGCGGCATAGGACGAGTAACTCTCGTCGGTTGGAAAATCGTAGGTATGATGCACGAGATGCGCCACCTGAGCGGCGTTGAGGCAGGTGGACAAGTAAGAGGGACATGCCCATACCATATCAATGACCTCCGGAAGCCAGTCAGCGTACTCGCTTTTCGCACGACTGAGCGAGCTTGACTCGTCCGCGAGGATGCCGATCTTGGCCTCGAGCCCGCGGTCGACAAGGCGTTGTACAGACCAGTGATCATCTCCGCGCGTCTGAAGATGGGTCAGTGCTGAACGCAGAGATCCAATCGCTCAAACGTACTGGTATTGCGTGACCTCCAAGCCCTCCTGCCCGCACGGTGACGGGCCAAAGTTGTTGTCCGGTTCGTTCATGGGCGAGATGTAGGAGATCTTCGAGAGACCTTCGTCAACGAGGAAGTGCTCAAGCACATCCGCGACGTAGCCGCCGTACCAATCGCCCGTACCTACAACGTATCAGCATCTAGTAGAATCCATTTGGGCTACTGCGTGCAGACGTACCATTGGCGAAGCTCGAGCCACACGACGCGTGCTCGAGCGTCATCGCCGCGGGCGCGCTGTTCACGAACATCGTGATCTCCATGTCGTCGCCGCCGATCTCCTGCGCCGCATACAGGAAGTAGCGCGAAGTAGCGCCCGGAGGCGTCTGCATCCCAATCGTACGTCCCATTCGACACGTAGAACGTCTCTGGCGCGCGGACCGGGTTCGAGACGTTGACGCCGCCGCCACCGACGTTGTAGCGGTAGCTCGTCAATCCCATGCCGTAGTCCGAGAACAGCAGGTTGGAGATTCGTGCGGAAGTCGTCAGGGAATTGATACAGGTCGTACGGCCACCAGGCGCCTGGGGGACGTCAGACGCGAACTAGCGAGAGAACCGCGGACTGAGCGGAGCACGCACCAGAACCGCCGAAGCCGAGCATGGTCATAGATGTCTCCGATGCAACGGTCGCGGCGCATACATGGAGTGCCGCCTGCATCGCGGCGAGAGACAGCACGGTGGACGTTCCCCTCGGGTTCGACGCGTCGTAGATACGATAAGCGCGCGTTGCGCACGATTCCATCGCGGCGCCTTATATACCGTCGGTCCTCGCATGTCGTCAGACTTCGCGTGCATACATGTGGACGGGTAGGACTTCTGATTGTCCGCGCCAGGAACGGCGAGGAGAGGGTCGTGAGCGGGGTGAATCCGGCAGTGTAGCCCTTCTCATTTAAGTACACGCCCAGTGATCGACCCATGGGTGTCAATGAAGCATGAGTTCGGAAATCCATGATCCACCCATGATACAACCCATGGGTGAATCATGAAAATTCGTCGTAAAACCGACGAATCCAGCCGCATGAGTTGCCCATGGGCGCGTTGCATGAGTTCCGCATGGGTCGCGACATCCACAGAAAGCCCATGGGCAGGCGGCCGGCCGGCCTCGGCGGGCGCCGTCAGGTGACTTGAGGACTTGTAAATTTTGCGGAGTCTGACTGCGTGTCTTGCTCTCGCCCACCACCACGCCTTTCGCCGCCCTCCAGGTGCCGTTGCTGAGCGCTCCTGCCGCCGCTCTTTCTGCAGCGTCTCTGCTACGCGTCATCCCTTCCGGTCTGTCTCGAACGCGGAGTTCGTGGTTCTCGACGTTCACCTACGTGGCAAGGTGTGTTCGTTGCTCTCTGACGATGCTCAGCCACTCATACTTCCCTACAGTAGGGCACAATGATTCTATTTAATCAGCATGGTACCATTTTGAAGTACACGACGGACGAGGAGGGAGGACACTTCCCGCAGGGGGCGGTCGCCTCTTTGGCAGAGGCCGCGAAGTTCGAACGTCGAGGCGCGCGACAGAACGTTGCGCAGCTCCCCATACCTGGTCCTGTGTACCGTAGCTACATACTGCAATACATTTTCTCATAACACTGTAACACATGTGCTGCGTGAATGCCAGACGCCAGCGAGCAGCGCCAGTGTCGGAAAACGGCCAAATCAGTGACCACCGGTGGGGGGTCGTGAGGCGGTGATCACTGGCGGCGCGCAAGTGAGCACGCGTGAGCACCAGTGATCACTGGGGATCACTCGTGGCCACTTGTCCTGCCTGGAATACCTGTCGCGTCCCAGTGGCTAGCTTATAGGTACCAACATGTGCTACATCCATTTCCTAAGATGTCCAGCCGGGTATATATGTGTCAAAGGACCAAAAAGGCGGCTATCCAAAGGCCCCCGCTACAGGGCTCGCCGACTTGGCGACTCTGTTCGTGGCGACTCGACTTACAAATCCGGCATCCGCCGAATGACGTATATGGGCGCCCCAGCGCTGCCAGCTCAGGTCGTCCTCCACCACCATGGCCGACCACATTATCCACCGTGTCTGCCACCCGCCCCGCACGGCTGTAGACCATCGTCGCCCAAGGTCACCCACCGCTGCCCATCGGCGGCTCTGTGCCGACGAAGATAAGATATCTCAAAGCCTTTGATACGTGACATACGTCCGGAGGTCATACCTAATTTTTCTCTGAAGACAAACATTATTCTTCACGTGCGATATAGACTTAGTTTTGCAGCGGTACTTAGTATATATGGTTACAAAAATGACTATCAGTACGTCCATCGACATATTCCCGGCCGCCTGTAGTGTTTGGAAAAAATCCGAAATTTAGCGAACAAATGCATTATTTGTTTCGCCCGTCACATTGTTACGAGACCTGCTTGTCAGGTTTCGTTTTACTGTAATACTAGAGCGGAATTTAGCACCATCAGTAACACAAAGCGGCACTGCCACATTTCGGCAGTTTCCGGTTTCCGCTGCTCCGTCTTCCAAAGTTCTTAGAATCTTGTAAAAATAAATCAGCGGCTTCCCTGGAGCGTCAGCCATCGTTCTGTACAAGAAATATGCGAATCGACCGTGATTGCGTGGTTCTGTTGGGCGAGAAAGAAAACGTGCTCTTAGCTCCGTAGAGCATTTCAAACGCCATCATTTTTTGGCGACCCAGTCTGCCAATGTTGTTGAGGTTGACTGGTTTAAAATTTGCATAGACTTACTTCTACGGGTCCTTTGATGCACTCGTTTTTTTCCGCTGCGAACTTCCGTCTGTGAAAGGCTGCAGAGCGCCGGAGGTGGTCGACGCTGACTGCTTTGATCCAAGAAATGATGGGGCTCACGGCAGTTCCCGACCAGAGATCGAAGGCGCTGGGCGCTCTCATGTTATCTTCCACCCAACGCTCTACCACTGACCAGCACCTACGAGTGGGTGCTGGCTTCCTCGGCGCGCTATCACCTTCGGCTTACCATCCCCTTCTCATCTACTTTCTTCTCGCTTTCTACATGCAATCACGGCCGTTCAAACGCGCGCTTCGGTGAATCTCGTGTGGATGAGGCGGTGCGCCGGTGCTTCCCCTGCCGCCTCCGCAGGTGCGTCCTCAAGCTTAGCCTGTGCATACTGAGCTAACAACGCAAATTAAGATATCCTGTTGATTGTGCAAATACGCGGGGGAGAGCTGGCGCCACGGAAAACAACAATTGCTGGGTGCGTTCCCCGCCATCACCCGCATCGCTCGCTGACCAGATCGCAGAAATGTCGCGTCTCCCGCGCATTCGATCTTTGCCAACGGGGTGGCACAGCGCCATCGCACGCAGCGCCCACAGCAAGTTCGCAAACACACAGCCCTCACTGAAGAAGAAGGCGTCAAGAGGCCGCCCCGCTGGCCACCCGGAAGCGCAATACCGTCGACGATGATGACGAGCCGCGACCCCTGCAGCCCTCGCGCTCGGCCATGAGATTCGCCCGTTTCGTCACGCGCTCCATCTCCGATAGCAGCCTCGAACAGTCCGCATCCACCCGCCTCACATCCGGCGCAGGCCCCAATTTGCTCACGATGCCCTCGCCCCATGCTCCACCCGCCGCAACGACGCCCCGTGCGCCGCCTCTGTCAAGCCTCCTTCCCACTCCTCATCTACGACTGCCATCACCCGCCGCCCGTCCTCCCTCCTACCAACGGCGACCGCCGCTGCGATGACCCCATGTCCGCGCAGCCAACCAGGGCCCGCATTCAGGCCCACGTGAACACGAGTGCACTAGGGCCGCGCCGCCATCGAATCCGTGCCGTCCGCCACGCCCGACGAGCACCTCGCCGGCCGCCGCGCGCTCACCCCTACGCAGAACGCACTTGCGTATGAGCAGCGTTGCCGCGTACACAAGTTCGAGGAGCTCGAGGCCTCCGGTGCGCCGACGCGATCACAAGCTCCGCGAGCTGGGCGATGAGCGGCGGCTTGCGCGGAGCGATCTCGAGCGCGCGCAGGGGAAGCTGGGGATACGCGCGTGGCGCAGGCGAAGCAGCAGTGGTGGCCGCGCATTACGCTCTGCTGGAAGCGCAGCACAAGCCGCTGGTGGCGCAGCTACGGCGGAGCGCGCGGATATGCCACGAAATGCGGAGGAGCTGCGCCGGGAGAACGCGCAGTTAAAGGAGGCGGGACGTGCGGCGGCTGCCTCTCGCCGATGTTGTGCGTACGCCGGGCCATTGCCGTGCAGGTGAGCTCGGGTTGGGGCTCACTGCGACGGCGCACGGCGCCGTCGCATGCTCTGCCATCATCTCGTGCTTTGGCGGGTCCTTCTCCTCCATGCTATCGATTTCTTATTGACCTTTCCTCAGGATGCGCGCGGGGTTCGCGTCTCTGCCTGCCGCCATGGAAGTGGCGCCAGAGGCCCGGGACGGGGAGAAGGAGACATAGCACGGTGGTGCGCAGTGTCGCCATTTTTTTCGTGAGTTTTCTTTGGTTTGTGATATTGCCTCCTCGCTGATGTTCTAGCTAGGACGTGAAGGAAGGGTCTTGGCGGTGGAAAGCCGCGATGTCGCCAGACAGGGGACGAGGGAGCCGACCGCGCGGCCGTAGGCCGTGCATGGGTGCAGCGCTGCGCGCCGACAAAATTTATTTGCTTTTTGTGAGCTCTTATTCTTTGATTGTACTTATTGTCCTGCTCAATGTACCCGCAGTGGTCTGTCGACCCTTGTATCTACGGCCAATGCTCGCATCAATGGACATGTTCAGCAGTATGTTACCGTACGGTCCCCTTAACTCGCGCTGCTCACCTTACTTAGATGCATTCATTGACGAGTTCAAGTCTGCCATCTGCGGTGTGGAATCGTGTTTTGTCTAGACATATGATCTGGGTACGAAGAACTGCTCGGAGACGGGCAACTTTGGGTTCGGTATCCAGAAGCAGATCATCGAAGTTCGGACGAGTACATCGTACAGGTTGGGGAGTATCATTTTCTGGCGAGGGGGTTCCTGGACTGATGTTCGTTGCAAAAACTTAGGCAACGAGAATGCAGGCACCTCAGATGAGTATACATATTGCCGCCCGGAAAGCGAGGTGCGTGACTTGCCTGGCTACAGGAGACATCACTAACTTGACCACCTAGGCAATGAGTGAATTGACAATGTCCCGCGAGCAACGCGATCGACGGCGGACGGCGTCCATGACGTGCTGATAGGTCAGCATGGGCTCATCTTCATCGAGACGAGTACGTCGTCGTCCGAGACGGGCTCATCTTTGTCGAGACAGGCTTTTCTCCGTCAAGAGGGGCTCGTCGCCGTCGGAGATGAGCTCTTCCTCGTAACGCGTCTTGCCGTCGCCTACACCACCCTCTCAAGAGGAAGTCGACGCCCTCAGGACGAACTCGACACCATCAAGGTGTGCTCGACGCTCTCAAGGCGTGCTCGCCGTCCATCGCCCCAAGATCGTGTTGATCTAACCCTCAAGACAGGCTCAACGCGCTCACCATCGCCAGTCCTAGTGGTGGCTAGATGTATCGCCGCGCTGGCGATTATTGAATGTATCGCGGTCGTCCGTCGAGCCGGAACGTAGGCGATGAGTATACAGATCTCCATCCAGCCAGCAAGGTGACTTGTATCTTCAGTGTTCACATGCTATCTACGTCGCTAACTTTGTGCTAGTATATCCTCTTTGAGCTTTCGACGGTGGCTTGCACTCAACAAGTATACGTATTGCCGAGCGACGTCCTTGACGTTGTCCTTTAGCTACCGCCGCAGCACCTCAGCGTCGCTAAGACATGCACCACGACGGTGACGGCGTACTCAACATCGTCAACTGTACTCACATCGTGCTCAAGACCTTGTCCCTCCGAGGCGACAGCCTAGTCGATCAATATCCAGATCGTCGACCCATATGTGAGTGCTTGTTCACTGGTTGTATTCTCGAGCTGACTAGCATTGTAGATCCTTCGCCATCGTTGTGTGTGTCGCGACAACGACCTCCGCTGTCTTACGTCCCCGCCATACCCTTAGTCTCAGCGTGCTCTAGGCCCCCTTGGCTGCGCCCCAAGCGGCGAAGCAATGTATCACCGTCAGGCGAGCTGGACGTTGTTCTTGTGAGTGCGACGCTCTCTTGACTTATATTTAGCTGACTTTGCCAAGGTCGCCGGGTTGAGACTCACGGCAGCAAGCCCGCGACAATGCTCGCGCTAGGGCGCCCCGTCAGCGGGGGCAAGATGGACGAGATAGACTCGGCACGGGGGTATCGTGACTGCGTTCGGGGAGTGTCATATTTAGGTAGGTCCATGTAGGGCACGGCAGTAATAGGACAACACTGTAGAGTCGAGTCATTCTGGAAATACAACGCCTTGGCGAATTACAATGATCAGACGAATTGAAGATATACAGTACGAGAATACAATGAGTGAAGTTGAACTCATGAGTTCAGTAACAATTGCAGGGGAACAATGAAAGGGTGAGTAAATGTGAGACAACGCTGAGGTGAGTGGGACTGAGTAAGTAAGGGGATAGATAGCTGTGAGAAAGTAAGGTTGCATGGGCGTGTATCATTATGAGTTTTTCTACATGCTTTGTCTGACGTTTTGAGCAGGGAGTGTTAGCGCTGCTATATCTCTGCTCGACGAACGCGTCGTTCCCCTCCTGACCCACATCAACAACCAACGGCACACGATCCGTGAGCTCATGGACATCGTTGACCAAGGCCTTCCTCTCGATCGCGAGCTGAAGACACGCGAGCTTCGACGGCAGCTCAAGCGCGCCGAGGAGGAACGCGATCGAGCCCAAGCGACACTGCTTGCCGCAGGAGGGCATATTGCAGCAGATCGCGAAAACACCTTTTTGCGCATCCCCAAGTCCATGCCGCCGTACAGGAGAAGGAAGCTCTTCAAACTCAGCTCCTCGATGTTCAGCAGCAGCTCCATGTCGCGCTTGAGCATTAACGCGCTAGGAAGATAGAGAATGCATTCGCGCTGGTGAGTTCTCTTCTTCGTCAAACCCTCCGCGTCCATCTTCTGGTGGTGAGTTTGGCGTCTCGTCTGCCGTTCAACGTGAGAACTAGGAGCTCAGAGCTCGAGTCGTCGCTCGCCGCCCTAGAGCGTCAACTACAGGACTATGCCGGACGCATTCAATAGTCTGTTCTTAACTTCTTGCGACGTTATAGCATCTCTTGAGATGCGTAGCTCCTGACGGTATCCCAGGGCTACGCCTAACGTCCTACGGTCAGAGGGGCGCGCACACACAAGACACGAAACACTTTCAAACGCCAGCGCGTCACTTCGAATATGGCCAGTCCAATCAAACGTGCACGATCGTCCTCTCAGCTAATACATACAGCGGCTTGCTGCAGATGATCTTGACCCTGGAACATGATTCGGACGTACGCAAGTGTCATATACATCATCTTTTTTCGTACATCAGAGCTAACGTCTTTACAGGGCGTCGACCTTATGACGCCGCCGCGCCTTCTTGCGTTGGGGATGTGACTGAAGTCGTATCGGCGGATGAAGGAGGGACGCGGCGTATTTTCATCGGAGCCCATTGGAGCCTCTATCATCGAAGCCTCTCCCTAGGTTACGCTTGACGAACTCCGCGCGTAAGGGTCAGCCATTGCTGACGAAGGGAACACCTCCCTGCAGCCGTCGCCGAGTCGTTTAGCAGCAGAAGAGTATGACATTGATGTAGCTAGCGATCTAGAATATGTCCACGTTGAGATGAATACGTGATACAGATGAGTATGTCAAGAAGGATATGCAGATACCAGTAATCATAGCAAAGCAGCGAAAAGCGCATGGGTGAGATAACAGACAGAAATAAGAGAGATACACCAAGCAAGCCGGCAGCGTATGAGATCGCGGTCAAGAAGGCTGCCCGAAGGATGAAGTAGCGGGGAAATATACGGTGGAGACGTGCGTGAAAGTAACGCGGATGCGGGGCGAAAGATGATTATAGTAGACCAGAGCGAGGTCAGCCAAGAAAGCGTCAAGAAAGCGTTAAGTAACAATGCCCAAGAGCAAGGAAAGGAAAAGAAAAATCGACGATGTAAGCGCAAGTTCCGCGAAGGAAATACCACCTTCATCAGGTCGGCCCCCAGAAAGCCCACACCGGGACCTGAGCTCTTGCCCAGCAACGTCCCCGGAGCGGTAACCATCGCTTCCTTCAGCTAAAACACGTCAGCCATGGCACGACGAGCGCATATGTCAAGTAGTCTGGCGTAGCGCTCGGCAAGGGGGGCAGGACAGTAATGTCCGAAGAGGGGCACAAAGACTTCGTTGAGCCAGGCCGCAGCGGATATCCGGTGAGCGATCATGATGTCACAGCTCGTGAGCATGTTATCGGTAAAGCAAGTTGGATCTGACAGCAAGGTTTAGTCAAGGAAGACCGAACGCAAAGCAGTTGCCCTTCACGTACTGGTCGCGTCGATGATGACGCTCGTCCGGTTGTGGTTCTTCTCGCGCGTGATGCGCTGCAGCGTCTGGCTCAGAACCGGCGTTTGAAAGACATACTGTAACTAGAATCAGCTCTCACTCACTCTACGTCACGTCCTGCTCTCACCTCGTCGTTGTCCTCGACCACCAGTACCTTATCCTCGAATAACGGCACGCCCGCCTTCTCCGGACAGACACTCGTTCACTTGTGCGCAACGAGATCTGGGAGCGCCTGGCGGATATCCTCGCAGATGCCCGGGCCGCGCACGTCAGGGATGGTCAGCTCGCGCGTGAACATCGTGGCCGCATCTGCGGGAGCGCCCGGACGCGCATTGAAGGACTCGATGACGCGGATGCGCTCCTGTAGCTCGGCGGTCTCGCCGATGGGCAGGTCCTGCGACAGCTTGGCGAGCTCGCATTTGAAGGCCGCGAACTCGAAGGCACGACCACTGGCGACCGCGGAGTTGATGGCGGCCTGTACTTCGTCAGCTTCAGGTTCGAATAGGAGAACAAAGACAACCCACCCGGACCAAAGTCTTCGTCCTCCGCATCGAACTATCCCGACCGTGGTGAACGCGTTGTACGCGAAGGTGACGTCGTCGAAGTAGGAGGCCGGGAAGCTTAGCGCATGGACGCTGACCATGTAATTCAGATGCTCCTTCTCGTAGCGCTCGCAGATGCCGGCGACGAAGCGCTCCTCTACAAAGACGGCGATGGTGGGTGGGTAGACGAAACTTTCGCCGATGTTGGAGAATGCGGACTCCGGGCGAGGGGTGATGTCGTTGCAGCCGCACCGCATGACGAGGCCGAGACGAGACTTCGCGCAACGTTGTCCGTGTCTTGTGAGCAGGCGCTGCAGCAGCGAGAAGGTGATACGGTCGTTAGAGTTCCCTGCGATGGTATCAGTATTTTCATGCATAATTCTGAGACGATCGTACCAAGGTTACCGCATACAGGGATCGAAGATGGCGCGCTCTATTCTACCGGTTAGAGCACGAGCAAAGCATGGCGGACGACCTCACGAGATTCATATAGAGCTGCGTATGGTGCTCATAAAAGTTGCCTCCCGTCATGGACCTGGGAAATATTAGTCCACAAACGCTTGACTCATACTGCGGAAGAGCTACATACATAATCTTCTCGACAGTCCCAAATGATGTATAACGAATAGAAGTTTGCTTCTTGAATGCCACTTTTGAGCCGGCGACCATGGCGATCAAGGAGCAGTGGCGCCAGTCGGGACCAAAGAGCTAGATGAGCGAGGTAAACCTATTGGCTGATATGTACATACCGATTATTCGTACGCATGTGAAGGGGTATCCGCCGGCTGAGACGTTGAAGCGATGCGTAGAGTTGATGAGGTGTTCGCGCCGGAAGCTAGGGTCTGGCTACTTGCAGAACCGTTCGGCGTCTGACCCATGATTGACGATTGATCTTCGCGGGAGTCAAAGATGGCGGGGGAGACGACGTCGGTGACATAGAAGGAGGCGCCGGCGACTGGACGAGCACGCATTGGCCCAGAGGCGCCTCCGAGAAGGATTTGGTTAGGGAGATGGGGACGGACTAGTGCGTTCCCGGCGGTATTTGCGTCTGGAGGAAACAGAGTCAGCGACAGATAGAGGAATGAAGATCATTACGCACCGAGATCCCTGATATCTGGGCCTTCGTGCAGTCCGGAAGACAATCGAAGTTGGCGAGCTGAAGATCGTCAATACGGCGAACTTTGGATTGGCTTTGAGCGCGCACCTTGAGACCCGAGTCCGGGTCGACAGCTGCCGTGTCAAGAGCAGCGCATGGTTTCGCTTTCTTCGCTGGGGTGACCGGAGCTGTCGCGGACGCTCTCCGGGGTCTTGGTCGCCTCCAGATCGTCGACATCCAGCGCGACCTGGACACTCGACGACGTTCATAAGACATGAGAGGTCTTCCAGTGGCGTCGTGTCCGAGGAATCTTCCGCCAGCAGCGGTGTGAGGAGAAAGAAGGTGCTTCCCCACCACTTCTACCTATCCCCACTACATGTCACCTCATGCGAGCTGGCGGCTTGTGAACGCATAGCCACTTGTGGTTCAGAGGGCGCTCACTACCACCAAGTACCCGCATGGATAACGATGCACGAAGGGAAAGATGAAATGATGGTTTGGCTGGGGTGGGCGTACAGTGTAGGGGGTGAATGGTATGGGAAACGCTGCCCGGGGGCATGGCGGCCGGCTCGTCGTCGACAATGGCGGGAGCTGGGCGGGAGGAGCAGGGGATGTGAGAAGCACATTTCTCGGACCGGTTCCCGAGCCGTGCCTGCGCTCATGCGCCCAGGCACGACGTCACCTTCGCCTGACCATCACGCACCAGTACTGCTGCCAGACCCTGGCAAGAGTGAAGAGCATGCCCAAAGCGAGACAGAAGACCAACAAGAAGCTCATATGTGAGTACTGTGCCGTACCTTGCCTTCACCCGTTTCTCAGCCCTACGTATATGGCAGGGGCGAAGTTCGTGCAGCAGCCTCAATTACTGGACGGCCTGCAAGAGTTGACGAATGACCCAACTCAGGAGTCTCATGCTCATGCCAAAAAAATCTTGGCTTTTGTAGAGCACGAGACAGGCCATTGTTTTGCTGATGTGAGTTTTCCTCCCTTTCATTTTCTTCGCTGCTCACCCCGCGCACACCAGCTGCCTGCCTTCCTTGAACGTGCTGCTCATGTCAACCCAATTGAGGGCGTACTCACACAAGACCGGGCGGTTGAGCTTAAGCAGACCTTTATGCATCATCACGCCATGGAAGTCGTGCGGGCCCGTGCGAGACTAGACGAGCTACGTCGGAAGGAGGGGATAGCAACGTACCTCGAGAAGCGCGCGTTGGTGGGTAGGCCCGCTGGGTATTCGGGCGATATAACCATTTCTCATGTTTCTTTCCAGTGGTTTGAGTTAGGCCTGAACAAACGGCTGTCAATTGGGCCCTACATCCGCTTACGCCGTGATGGCACTCTCGATATCACCCAACTCCCTACTGCAAGATTCAAGCTCGTCGCTCGCGCACGCACCTTCCCACCCTACAAAAACGGGACTACTTTGGTGGAAACAGGTGATGCAGATATGTTGCCACCGGGAACAAAGCTTGTCACTCAACGGCCGTACTACACTGTCGCTCCTGACGAATCCATCGTGTTTGTCAGTCCCTGTCCCGAAAATGGTGCGCATATTTGTTGAGCATCTTGAGAATCTTCGCCCGCTGAACCCTTCGCAGCCCGCGGCTTTCAGGTCGAACTTGTCGTCATACGCCAGGTTCTCGATGCCAGAAATGAAGACCAGCGAGGATTACTATCGTGGTTGGCACAGGTCGTCGATCAAGCTGTAGCTGACAGGCGCGATGTTCGCGTATGTGGCACAGCAATCTACCCTAAACATCATTCTTAACTCCCTCCTAGCCTTTTTCCGAGGGCTCCATGACCCAAATTGGTGCAAACAATGGCCCGCGGCATGCACGTGTCGCTGGATATGCCGTCAGCTATAATGCTGCGAAGCTTGGCCAAGACGAGAGGATAGCCCACGATCACGAAGCCCTTAATTCGATGGCCTTCATGTGGGCTCTCGCAGATCGCGCCATCATCACAGAGGTCATTCAAGACGTGGGCGATGGCCTTGATCGCGAATGGGTCCCAGATCTGGGCACACGGAATGTTGCTGGTGGTGAGCAACATTTTGGAAGGCAGATACAGTGGTCGCTCATGGCTTCTGGACTCTAGGGCTTGGTTACACAGTATATGTAAACGGCATACGGTATACCTTCCCTCTGCGCAAACGTGGTCCCCCGACTGGTTACTTCTCGCGTGGATATTCTGCGTAAGTCACCTGGTCTATCTTGACCATTTATCTGACAGGCAGTTGATGCAGTACAACTCATACTGACCCATGTGCTTACGGATGGGCCATTTCCATGACGGTTGCGCGCGACATCGACCTGACACCCCCACCGGAACCGCCTGGCCGCGAGCTACGGAACAAGCGTAAGGCTAGTACTGCACTTGTTGAACCACCTCCTGGCGGTGGTGCCAACTTTGTTGACGTTACATTGGGTGTCATTGTCAAGGGAGCTGCAGGAACAGTCCAAGCTCATCGCCCTGAACATCAGCATGGCACAACTGCCTGCTGCGGGACAATTAACCGCGGCCTGACGAATGCATTTGACGAGCACCTTGCTAATGTTCTCAAGGAACTGTATGACCATGGAACCCCTGCATTTTCGGTATCAAGCAGTGCTGGTGGCAGCAAGGGTAGAGATGTCGATACCTAGTTACGAGACCTGCTTGTCAGGGATCGTTTTACATGGTCAAGATTCAGCACTTTTGTCTGATCACGTGACTTTACATTTCCGCCAGCCACGGCCCCGGAAGTGCGTTTTTCGGCCTGAAAGAAAAGATTCTGCATCTTTCGAGGACTCCCGAGACGCTCGCGAAGAAATTGAGATTTTAGCGTCAATGTGCGTTGCACTGCGGGGCAGAAGAACTTTTGATCCAAGCACAGGGGCTCTTTCCATATAGCGTAATATTCGACAGGGGTGTTTGGCTCTATTAGGGCACCTCGCCAGAGAGCCAACCCTCGTGCCCGTGCGCATAGGAGTAGCTTAAAATTTAGACAATCTGCAAGAGACCGGCTGCATAAGGGTCTGTGTTTTTTTCCGAAGCCGTAGCTTTACGTGAAAGTGCGGGAGACGCGAAGCGGTCGCGGGGGCAGCAGACAAAAGTGCTGAAGTTCCCACGGTCCAGGATATTCGAGCATTTATGGGAACTTTATTCGCAGGCCCTTGTTCTTGCGCGCTCATCCCCAGTGAGAAGTGCCCTATCCAGAAATATCCCACGCTATCTCTTGCTACCCACAACTATACAGAGCTACCACAAAGTACTCAACGTTTCTCGTATGGTTGAAATTCCTTCCTTGCGTCCTTGATCACGACTTCGAATGTCGTCAACTGTCAAAGTTTCCATCGAAAACTTGACATTTTGCTTTCGTCTGTCTTGGTCGGCTGCCTAGCTGCCTCGTCGACGACTTCTTTCATTTTCTTCATGAAGTCTTCTCCCTGGCCCGTGCGTCATACGACCACCTGACGGCGACACGATCCAAGACGACGCGTCCCTTTCGCCCCTCGTTCGCCTCTTGTCTTTCCCCACCATGTTCGCAGTCGTCTTGTCCGCTGCGCCTCCCCGTTCCGTCGGTCCTGCAGCCTACATGAAGGTCGACGAGCAGCCGACTGACGATGCGGTCACCGGTGTCCCCCTTGCTGGCCATACGCGCTGTCATGTGCACGCTGCGCCACGTAGGAGGGCCTGGGCTCCGAGACGCGCAAGGCGCGTGTACTCAACTATGCCTCGGTCAAGCATACTGAACGATATTCTACAGCCTCTCACGAGCGCAACGAGAGCGCATATATCCAGGTTCTGGGCGGTCTCCCGCATACGGAAGGCACGCGCACAACTCCGAGCGGCTGCGCCATCCTGGATTGGCAGGCGAGCGCACGCTCATGGCAACGCGTTATTCGTGTTCATGCGCATGCTCGTACGTTAGCGAGCTAGGACGACCATACATGGCTGATGTCTTCTCGCAGCAACGGCCTACATAGAACGGCGCTGCGCTTGCACGCTCGTGCAGGTAGGCATGCCACACGCCGCCGAAAATCTGCACGGCGCTGCTTTACGGTACGTTGCGCAATGTAGTCTCCCTTGCTCAGCTGACCCTCACGACAGGCTACCTTGTTACATACGCGCCGGGGAGCACAGTGAGCTCGGAGGGATAGGTGGGAGACCGTGGTTATGGGCACCCAGCGAGCCCGATGACGTCGCGAGGCATTCGGTAGGTGTAGGTAGCATCGGATATGTAGAAACATACTTGAGGCAATCACAACGTATCCTATGCTATCAAATGTCTGACGCGATAGTTTTCTGCAATGAAAGTCATAGTCTGACACGATCCCTGGCTACCTCAGCATATCATCGATCGCTGGATAGCACCAGGTATCGTGGGATCTTTCTGGGTAGGACACTTCTCACTGGGGCTCATCCTCTGCGCACGACGATGTTCGCGGCCGCCATCGCTCCTGGCCTATCCCGTGCGGTCCATCTAACATGTTATCCTCCCGCTGCGCTCGAAGCATCCGAGCTGCCCACTCCCGCCATATAGGCGACACAAGAGCAACTCGCAGCTCTTGCATCAACATGCCATCGGGGCAGGGGAAGAGGCGGGTGGACCAGCCTGTGTGGGCCCCATCGACACCATCGTGATTCTGGCTGCCGGCACCGTATCCGTGCGTGCTCTATTCACTGTGATAGCCTCATCAGCTTACAGTTCGCAGCTTACTTGTTCAAGATAGAGTCACACACCTAGCAAACCGAGATTGCGCGTACGCCCCAGCCAGCAGCGGTGTCCGTGCTCCCGGTTCCTTACTCCAGCGCGCTTGTCGGAGGCGCACGCCGTGCCGCGTCTCCTCCGCCTCCCCGGTCCCGCCGCAAGTCTCCGGTTTCCGTGCGCACGAGCGCAGCCATCGGCGTCTTCGCATGCCCACGCGTCTCCAACTTAAAAACGCGCCCCGTCATCGTCAGCGGACTCCTCAACGTCCATGTCCGCAGCAGAGCCCCGGTCACAGAAGCCCGCCACCTGAGCCCCCCTCCCCCTACCCTACGCCGCCCACCTCCAGCACCGGTTTCTGCACCAGCACGCACAAGGGCAATTACCCCCGCGCGACCTCGATATTCTCCCACTTACCCTCCCGCCGCTCTCTGCCCACATCGCACAGCTCATCGCCAGATCATACGTTTTTTTGCCGCCATACAAGTCATTACTTCCCGTCGCCCTTACCAGCAACCTGTCAACGTGCGCGGCAATTGATGCAGGAGCGGGAGCAGTTGCGTTCGTCTATGGGAGGTGTTCGAGGACGCCGAAGGCTATGCTACAACGACGACCGGTACGACCAACCCAGCATCACCAACGACCGCTTGCGGCTCCGCCCCGCCCACCACCCGCGCTCGGTGGCAGGGCAGCATCCCATGATACGGGACTCGCCGTTCCTGCGTGAGTAGCAGAAGCGCCAGCATTTCCGCGGCTTCGGTTTGAGCGACGGGCAGCAGACATACAGGATTGGGAACAGGGGTGCGATGACGGGGACTGAGGTGGTCGTCTGGAGCTGATCCGCGAAGCAGGGACAGGGTGGTCCCTCGAGCCTCGCGATGCGCCGAGTTTGTGCCAAGTGACGGGTACGCGACAGACAAACCACGTACGCTCGTGGAGTAGCACGGCGCGCTGCTGCATGCAATCGCGCATGTGGAGACGCGATGCCTCGAGCTGAGCACGCTCCGTGAGGGAGGAGAGCTCGGCCGCTACACGTACCACTAAATGCTCCCTTCTCTTGCCTAATTTTATGCTGTTAGACCTTCATCATCATTCTTTTCCTCCGTATATACATATGTATGTTAATTTCTGACATTGAATTGCGGTGGGCAATGCGAAGATTGCGCGATTGAATTGTGAGTGAATGAAAGGTCCAAGAAAGGTCAGTAAATCTAGTCTTCTAGAGTTTGAGCAGTTCCCCTTTCGTCTTTCTCCATCCAGCCTTCCCCGTTTGTCCTGTCCCCATATGTCCCAGCTTGGTGTTTCTCCGGTTGCCCTTCCCCCGTTCGTCATTCTCCATATGATAGCGTGTTCACTCTGTCCATCGTTCGTACTCTAGTGAAGATGCGCTCGTTTGTCGATCGGCCGCAGCGCGGTGACAATGGGGATGCCTAATCCTAACATGCACGCTGAGGTGCTTCTTGCTCATCGTCCGTACAGCTGGCCTCGTCCAGGCGGCACACAGGGCTGGGAATGGAAAGCTTGTAAAGCCCCTTTCACCGAATTCCCTCGTGGTTACTGAGGGGACGTTGACGCGATCAGCAATGCTAGTGGACGCGGACGCGCAGTGGGCCGCATCGTACGAGTCACGCTCAGGTGCGTTGCTCGTACCTCTTCTCGCAGCAAGCACGCGTTAACGTGAACCCCAGTACACCTTGCCTGACAATCGTCCAAGACGCACGCTCCGATGTCCTGCAAGGAGATCTTAACATACTTCCAACTTTCCCTTCAAATGAATCGTGATGTGGACACCCTCTGCAAGCTTGAAGCTCTCCGACCGCCAGAGGCGTGCGCAAGCACGTCCGTACCAACATCTTCAGGTACGCCCTCGCCTTTGTTCCAACCCACTACTTGCCACGTTGAGGGCGGCCCGCTCTGAGTTCTCATTGCACTGGGAACTCGCGGCGTCGTCCTCAACATGAGCAGCGCGTCCTCCGCATTGTCCCGCAACGTCATTTTGTCCACACGCTAACGTGTCTGTAGAGACTTTGCCCCTCATGGCGTGTTCAACCACGCCTGTGCAGAAGGCGCGGCAGCCCATCACTGTATATCATGCAGCGAGAATATCCAGCGGCGCGCGCGTTCGCATGAGGAATATATCGTAAAATTTTCAGGTGAGTTGATGAGTTCCCTCGCCGCAGACGTCTGACCAGCGTCTGACAGCACGTTTATAGTTGATGTAAGCGACGGCATGGATCCGCTGGAGGCATGCGCACCACGCGCTAAGTAGACGCGAAAAAGTGGGACAGCTGCCGTTGTACGCACATCCCGATGTTCCTCTATGACTCGTCTGGAGACTTATCGTGAGGTTCCCCCTTCTTAGCGCGAGGCAGTCCAGGACGACCGTCGACGGGAGGGGCCCTGACGAGAGGAAGGCTCGGAGGACGCCGTCGAGAGGACGCTCGACAAGCGCCTCGGAGAGGTCAATGAGTGGATGCCAACGAGGCTGACGAGAGGACGAGAGGGCGACGAGAGGTCCACGAGAGGACAGTGAGAGGGAGGGGGGAAGGCAGGAAGCCGCCTCTCTGCGTCCCGCTTCACAGCACAAAGTTGAGCAGCGTGAACCTGAGGACGCGCCGACGCAGCGAGAGGACGACCCACCTCCTCCTTTTTCCTTCATATCACGAGGGCGGCGCGAGGACAACTCGAGTTGCCTGAGGACGACAAGATGACACTATCGAGAGGACTCAATCAGCAGTCGAGGACGGACAGCGACAGGCCATTTTCTTCCTAGCGCGGCGAGAGGACGACTCTTTGGCTCCCCTTTCCTAGCGCGAGGTCGACTCCCTACCCTCTTTCCTCACCGTGTTCACTGGCGTGACGAGAGGCCGCCTCTTCGATGCCACGCCCGCCCAGATCAAAATAGCGGTGCGAGCACCCCCGGCTTGGAGGATGTGTACGTCGTGAACGCAGCCAAGGCTGCCTCAGCTCCCACTGAGCTGGCGAGGGACGGCGCTTCATATAGGACACACGAGGACGATTCGATGCGAGAACGACATGGGGCAAAAGGAACACGCAGAGGCAAATCGGCTGGTGTGGGGAGGGAGGCGAGGCGGACGATGGGAAGGACGACGGGAGGACGACGCGAGGTCGCTGATAGGAGAGGCCGCCTTCGGGATGTTGACTCGAGGGTGACGGGAATCGACTCGAGCGGGCGACGAGAGGGATGAGAGGCTTCACTAGCGCGTGGACAATCAGAACAACGAGGATGCCCCCGAGAATAACGCGATGTCGAGAGGGCGGCGAGCGGTCGACTGTGAGGACAACAAGGCTGACGAGCGGAAGACGAGGACACCGCCGAGGACAACGCTTTGGAGGACGATGCTCAACTAGTGAACGCCGAGGACGACGAGAGGCCGCCACCCTTTTTTAGCGGCTCCCCCCAGCTCGAGGACGACGCTCGTCGTCATCCTCACTCGAGGTTGATGCTTGAGAGGACAACGCTCGGGGTTGACTCCGAAGGACACCGAGCGCGAGGACATGACTAGTCGACCGGCTCAAATCGCCACAACGGCTCGACTGGCGCTAAGACGGCCGGCGAGAGGCCGAATAGCACGACAACAACGCGAGGACGCAGTTGAGTGTTGACGCTAACGGTCGACACGAGGACGAGAGGATGAGAGGATGAAGGGCGAGAGGACACTGTCAGGATTCACGAGAGCAGAGGACGTGAGGAAGAGAGGACATCGACGACGGCCGACGCGAGGGGGCGAGGGGGCGAGGAGGCAGGAGACTCGACTGTCGCGCAGAGGAGAGAGAGCGCCGCCGAGGACCCCGACAGGTCGGCGCGAGCCACCCCGACGAACGGGCAGCTAGAGGACGACTCCACTAGTAGCGCTTGCCTCCGACTCGACTAGCACGAGGACGACATTTGAAGAAAATGTGCCTCAATCTTGATGGACCTGCATCGTCCTACACAGGTACGTGCGCTATGTCCTGCGCGCCGTAGTTCAATGACTTATAATATAGAGGTGTTCGACGCGGTGACACTCGAGCATGTCGCTAGAGCAGCTGCATCGTCGTCGTCGTTCAAGCAGTAAGCTCTCTCGTCGCCCCTCAAGCCCCCACTGAGAATTTTGTCCATTGTGTTCTCCAGCCGCCATCGTCACAAGAATCACACATACTCGAGGTTGCCGCGCTCAGCTTCCTTTGCTCTCGTGCCCCGCGCGCTCGCGTACACCATGATGCGTGGGCGGAAGGCTGTACGCCACCGCTATGTGCGTCTTCTGCAATGGCAGTGAGAGCGGCGGGAGCGTCATCACCGGCAGCGGTGTCGGTATCGCATCGCGATTGAGCTCGCTGTACTGGCCCGTCCATCGCGCCCACGGTCACGGTGATCGGCAGATTATACTGCAACCTCTGCAGGTGCGTGCGCGCCGCGCTTTCGACCGCCTACATAATGCTGACCAACGCAGCAGGCTAACGAAACCAGCAAATAAATCAGTGCGCCGAAGCTGCAGTTTCACTGATCAACACACAACGTCCGCGCGCAGGTTGCAGTCGCCGGAGAACCTTGGGAAGACACGTCACCACGTTGCGGACGCTGTTCGTACTTTACCCGGTGGGTGCGGCGACGCCGAACAAGGCAGCAGGAGCTCGCGGGCCAGCATGAACGACGGCTCGAAGCCGCGGACGAGTGGGAGCCCGGGTGAACGTGCATGATGCGGCCATGCCTTCCGCGTCGTCCGTAAATGAGACACTCGATCCTTCGCTCGACCAGGTCCGAGAGAAGAGGGTCCAGAATTTGACGAAGGTGTGTTTTGAGGTGCGTTGCATTGCCGTCACGTACGAGCTTGTTCTTATCCATCTGTAGGTCTGCGTACTAGGCCGCGCCAAGTACGCCCGCGGGTGTGGCGCTCCAACCCTTCACTGAGGAGCCTCAGGTGCGCAGTCGCATGTCGACGACGACGAATCTGCAACCCCACGCGTATCCTGCCTCCTGGCTGTTGCGCCGACGCGGCGAAGACGATGCCCATATCCCCGCCGCCAGCCTCACCCACACGTTTGGATGGCCGCGCCTCAAGAGCAGCATCGCACGGGGAACTCTTCGACTAGTTCGCTCAGCGGGCTGCGCTCCCCAAGCTGGACCGTACGCACCGTTCACGCATCATCGCCTGCATGTCACTGACATCGCGCCATCAGTCCCGTCGTCGCTGACAGATACATCCAGCTCCGCGACGTCCCGTCGCCTTAACACCATCCCCGCACCTACGACTCGTCATCTGCGACGTGCCGCTTGTAGCCCCGTGTTCGCCACAGCCCACCGTACTCCTTGCCAAACACAAGCTGCTCGATCTGCCGGACCATAACGACTAAATGTCTTGTCGCACCCGCCCTACACGCAGCCTAAGCACGACGAAACGGAGTCGGCGGACAGGGCGGCCCAGCCAGCTGCGAGCGGAAGAGGAGGGGTAGCGCGGCGAGGAGCGCTGAGTCGACGCCGCCTTGGACAAGGTCCGCTACCGGGCGGCGAAGGCGAGAGGGCACCCGCTGAGGGGAGAGGCTACCAGTCTATTGTGGTGTCGCACTTCGGCACTCAAACAGGGTGTCGGAGACCGGTGTCGAGGTCTGAAGGGCGAAGGGCAAGGGCGAAGGGGGCGTCAGCTACGAGCGCATCGGGCACGGAAGTGCCTGGCGAGGCCTGAGGCGAATGGAGGCATTTGTGGTGTCTGCTGCGCGAGGCGAGGGCTGAGCGAGAGCAGATGCTGAAGAGGACGAGAGGGGACAGCGAGAGGGCGAAGGAGGCGAAAGCGAAGGCATTGAGAGGGTGCTTGGCATCGGAGGGCAAAACGGTTCTGCTCGCCGAACGAGCGCTGGGAGAAGGCAGAGCCGAGGGAGAAGGAGCCACCAACGCCGACGATACCCTTTCACACGGAGCTGGAGCCGTGATCGTGTAGAGTATAATATGGGGGGGGGCGGGCGAGAGGCGAGGGGACGACGGGACGGGAGGGCGAGGGGACGATGGGACGGGAGGGCGCGGGGACGATAGGAGGGGGGCAGGCGAGGGCGTGTACGCACAAGTCGAGGTTCGAGACGCACGCGTCTTGGGTGCGCGCGTCTGTCTGTTCGTGTTACAGCGACAAATGTCATTGCTGATCTACTACATTGGTGTGTCTAATATGGTGGGGGACTTGGTAAGCTCGTACTTGATCAGGTAGGAGGGGATGGACGTGGTCACAGATGACAACAGGGTGATTCTATCGGTCGCCCTATGTTGCAGCCGCCGACGAACAGCTAGAGGCTTGACCACGCTACTAGGGAGTCCGGGGGCCGGGGCACCTTCGCCGTAGAGGAAGGGAGGGTACTGGAGACTAGGGGCTAAGGGGAGGCAAAGGAGGGGTGAGTTCGGTAGGTACCAGATAGGCAGCTTACTATACAAAGGGTGATGGAGCAACGGAGCGGCGGGAAAAAGGAACAAAGGGGCAGGCAGTCTTAGAGGGAGGGTACACAAAGGAGGGGGGGAGGGACGCCGAGAGTGTCAGCGCGAGTGCCCAGCGCAATGAGTACTCAGCGCGGTACGCTCTCGGCTTGGACAGGCGGGAAGGGGGCGTGGTGGGTATGAATTAGAATATCGTCTATTCATCTTCTCTCTCCCTCCCCCTTCCCTCTCTCATCCTCCCTCACGCCATCCTCTCGTCGCCCCAGAACCGCGAAATGGTAGCCCTCGCCCATACTCACTTATGTCTATGAACAAAGCATCCTACATGAGGGACACAGCGGTCAGCGATGCAGTGACCAGGCAAGGGGGTGGGGCTTACCTTCAGGGATATGTTCTCCCTTCCAGGCCGTGGCACGCACGCCTCCAGCAGCTGTTGGGTTTGCAGGTCAGTTGTCTAGATGGTAATTGATGAAGACCTGAATCTCAGAGGCAAGGGCGGGGTGGGGGCGTATACAACGGATGAGGGGGCGGGGGCAAAAGCGTACCTTCAAAATGAAGTTCTGCAGGGCAATCACATGCACGCCTCCGTCGGCTTGGGACGGAAGTAGGGTCATTCAGGTCATCTAATAAAGGGTCAGTACACCGCCTTGGTCAACATTTCGAGATGGGGGCAAGGGGTGTAAACAGACAAGGGGATGCTTACCTCGCATATACTCCCCGCAGGCCCGGCGCCCTCCTGCGATCGGGGGGAGGTCGTCACTGATGAGGGGATCCGGTATGTTAGGTCGTGAACATGGTGTCAGCGCGGTATTGAGCGGGCAGGTGGCCGCGCAAGCTCAGCTCACTCCGGCGGCTCCGGCGTCTCACATAAGGCATCTGGAATGCTGACGGTGCAATTCTGGGGCGTCGCTGCTAGGGTTCGATGTGGAAATCCGCTGGTTGTGCCCCATGAACGATGATGTTTACCATGAGCTGGACGGTGAGCTTGTCGCGCATGCCAACGACGACCACGACGATCACGTTGAGAGAAAAGTCAGTGGTCCAAGATCGCCGGCTCCGCGTTTGACAGCGGTCTGGAGGCGAAATTGGCAGCTGTGCATTCACGACGTCATTGTTGTCCTTGCCGTGCTCGGCGACGGGATATGCGCCGTGGTTGTGCTTGAGGACGAGGGGCGCGTCGTGAGCGTGGTCGGTGATGTTTGCGGCGGGGTCGTTGAGGTGCTCGGGAGGCGAATGTCAACGTCGAGGTTGTTGTAGTGCACATCGAGCACGCACCTTGTATCATGAATGACACTCCATAAATATGAGTCGGCGGCGGCATTGACGTCGGTGCTGCATGTTTCAATGACGACGACAACGATGAGGGCACTCATCTTCAAGAGCGTCAGTCCTTGATTACCATCGCAGACGTTGGCAATACAAGGCGACACTAGACAGGCTGATGCTCACTTTGTGAGTTAGGAGGACCGCACCGAGGACCGAGGTCGCGGTCGTCGCATCGACATCATGCAACCGACGGGCTGCAATGTGTCAGATTTGAGAACAGTGAAGCCACTTACCGGTGCACGACTTCGGACTCGAGTAGCTTGAGGTAGTAGCGAAGTTAACTCTCATTAGCAGAAGGTCGGATGCAAGTAGATGAGTGCACTCACCACGAAGGCGTTTTTGAGTGAGACACAATGGCTGTGAAGAGAAGAAGTCATCAGTAAAGCAAATGGGCAAAGGCGAAAGGGACTGGCATGGTATTATATTTTAGAAGGAAAGCGGTGAGAAATCTAGAAAGCCGCAGTTAGAAAGCTCAACGGATTGTGAATGCACACCTCGAGCACGCACGTCCGATGGTGCGACATCGAGTGTGAGCCAGGAGAAGGTAGTGCTAGGGGAGTAAGAATATTGAGGGAGGGGATGGTGCCGAGGATGCGATGGGCAAATAATGGCATCTGGAAATGGAAGAGATGAGTGAATGAGGGAGTCTCATATACATCTTTCCAACTCAGGGGCTTTGGCCTTCAACCCCGCACATTACGCATCCAAATAAACCTTGGCTGCTGCAATGCGGAGGATCCGCTCTTCGTTAATCCCTGCTTCTTTCCCGACGCCACCGCTGCCAGGCTTGCTTACCGAACGTTCTGTGCTTTGGACATGACAGATAATATCTCCGAAAGTGATCGGAACCGCAGAATTCGGAGCGCTACATAGGGGGGCTCAACGCGCGAGAGGGCCCTGTGCAACAAGTAAGCCCTGCGGGGTCAAATTCACCGCGCAATTCACTCATGCAACTCGCATAAGCAATATCATGTGATTTGTCAGCATCTAGATACGAAGAATGAGCACGAAACGCACCGTATTTCGTTGGAAGATGCAAATAATAAGTGTATTTCCCGCGTTGGGGAATAGCGCTATTGCGAGCGCGCGTGGTAGGCGCAGGCACGGCGCAGGGTGGCGCGCCATTATGTCCATCTTCGGATAGATCTCGGTTGTTGATTCTATAAACGCGGTGTGGTCAGCAAGGATAGTCAGCGCTGGTGAAGGGATGAGGGAGGAGGAGGGATGGTGACTCATGATGAGGGATGCTGACTCAGGGAGCATATCCAAATTGCCCTTCTTCACGGCAGAGCGCGGGTCCGAGGGGCAAAATAACCTACCGGACAGAGGGAGTCAACAGCTGAGCATTATTTGAACACATCTTGAGCAGGAGAAGGTTTGAAGTTGGGTATTGGTTGGGTATCAGCTTACCGATCAAAGGATCATGAGATGGCACACATAAGCCCTCGACATTCTTGATAAAGGACGCAGGTGATCTTGCTCATTCTCATTCACGAAGCGCACTCACTCATAGTGTATAATGCGAGGTGAGCGTGGATGACCCATCCACGGCAGCAGAACGAAGCCGGGGGCCGTCCGGAAGGTCCGTTGCGCGCCACCCGGCATGTCGTTGAGTGTTGCGGTCGATCCGCTCGCGAAAGCGCTTTATAATATTAAGGAAGGGCGTTGCCGATTGCAACAAAGACATCGATGATGTTGGCGGGGAAGAGACGATGGGCGGGAGACGAACATGTCGGGCCACGGCGCGGGAGGAGTTGGGGAGGAGAGCAAACGGCGAGTCGGTCCGATCACCGCACCGCCGCGTGATTCTTCCTCGCGCATGGTTCGCCGTCTCTTCCGTGTGTCTTTCATGTCGCCGCTGCCTTCCCAGCGGCGTTTCCATTGTATCTCATCATCGCCTGACACACTCCTTCCCACACCAGTCTTTCGGTCATCTCGCGCGTCCAAGTCAAGGTCGTCGTCGACAGCCTCCCGTACATACATTCATAAGTATTGTAAGTTTTGCTGCGCTCTGCGCTCGCCGCGCGAGACGACGTAAGGGAGCCAGCGACGTCGAGTCCGCACGCAACTCTCGCAGTGGACTTCTCACTCGCCGCGTCGCTCCTGACGCCCTTGGCTTTCCCGTGCCGTCTGCAACCCTGTTGAGTACTCACCCATCGGGCAGTGTTCCCGACGGCTTGTCGAGCAAGGCAAAAGCGCCGGGAACAATGACGACGCAGTCTTTACGACACTAGCCCAAAACAAAAGACCGGCGGTGCCCGCGCGCGGGGCTTTGGGGAGCAGGAACTTCCCGCTCAGGACGATTTTGACGATCCGAACACGGACCCGTCCATTGTCCGCCGTCAACGCCGTCAGGTTCATCCGCACGGCGGCGAGCGCATGGATATCGAGGTGAGTCTATCCCTGGTCTATCCTCTGCACCGCATCCTCTCTAACTCGCTCCTAGCTCGCTTATCCTCGCACTCAAGCTCCCATACCACCCTCCAGGCCCCGTGCATTCCCCGACACTCGCCTACATTTCGAACGTAATGACACCCTCGCCACTGTGTACCACCATGACTTTGCGCTCTCGCCTACGACCTCGCCCTCGCTACTGCCCCTCGCACCCTCGCCACCTCTAAGACCTCGCCGGCACGACCCAAATTCCCCACTCTGCCATTCCAAGCGGAAGTCGCTCTTACGACGTTCCGAGGCCAAAGCAATGCGAGATCGAGTCTATTTGGCCAAATATATGCGCGGGAACTCTAGCGGATGAATGCAATGGGCTGGGGGAGGCGGGGACGACAACTTCGGAGAGTCTGGGGAGGTCCTGTGAGCGCGGAGGGCGGCGCAAAGCGCTGCTGCGCGCGACGAAAAGGTATGCGCCTTGTTTATCTTGCGTACGCTAGCTGACTGGTACGCCGCCGCCTTCCCTCGAGCGTCTGCGCCCCCACTATCTCACGCCAGGTGCACCCTCTCCCTCGACGTGCGCCCCTACACGCCCTACACGCACCATCGCCAACTCGCCCACTACGTCGTCTGTCGCCCTCGCGCCCTCACCACCCTGAAAGCCTCGTCGATTCGGCCCCGATATCCTCATTCGGCCCGTCCAAGTGGGAGGTGCTTCAGAGATATTTGAAGGTCAGAGTGAATGCAAAAAATGAAGTCATTTTGATGAATAATGTATCTGTCCCGCGAGTGATGCATGTGTGCTTGCTTTTGCCGTTACGCCCCCATTACGTAGCAGTAGGCCATCGCTACGACGAGAGCGCTGGCCGCGCGAAGCGCGGTCAGCGCTGGCGTAGCGATGGCCATAGAGTATCTGTTACTTAGTATGGGGCAACCTCAGATGGAAAGGGGGCTTTGCCTGTATTGTTGTCTTCTGTTTATTGTAATCGAACTGAAAGCATTATGTGAATGAATATGCAGGTCTCGTATATGCGCTGGCGCCGCTCTACTAGTAGATTTTACAGCAGAAGCCATGCACACTTGATAGTCAGAACTGGCACCACAGGTGTCAATTAAAGACGCATGTGCAGTTCATTCCGTTCAAAAATAAGTGGCTACAGCGTGTGAAGCAGTACGAGGGTCAGGCACACACAGTAGTACAGATAGCAAAGCATAGATTCAACAGGAAAATGACCGGCAAGCATACGATGAGCGAAGAGCGAGTGAGCAAGGGTGCGAAAGAGCAAGGGCATTGTGAGCACAGGCGCACTATAGTCTATGTGTGCCGACGAGACTCGGAGCGACCACACAACAACAACAAACAACCAGAGAGGAACACCACACGTGATCGGCACGTGCAGGGCAACGGAGGGAGAGATAGGCGATCCCGACGGTGTCGACGGCGTAGAGCACAAATCGACAAGGGGCGAGCGTTGTGCAGGCTAGTCCCAATGACCAAGTTAGCATTCCCTTCTACCTAAAGGTATAGTAAGGCGCACCTAGTCCCAATGACCAAGAGGTCGAGATGGGGAACTAGGTGCTGGTACAGGGCTTATAGGTAAGAGGGAGGAGAAGCGAGTTCTAAGGCGTCAGGATGGCGCGATATGATGCGATATAGTACAGAGGCAGAGGCGGACGAAAGGGGAAAGCCAAAGTGGGGAGCATGTGATAAGGGTCGGGTCCCGAGATAGCCGGTGGGTCTAGATGCGTAAACAGTCCAAAATAGGGGGAAAAGGAAAATGAAAAGGGACAAACAAGGGAAAATAAGGGTATACTGGCGCGTCGTGACATTACCCCCCTGCTAAGACTCATCGTCCTCGATGATCTGCGTAAAGGCCGTCCTCCCATCCGAGTTCCTGGGGTGGGGCAGCCGTGAAGTTGACGATGGGCTGCCAGGGGAGGGATGCGAAGATGGATGCGTTGATTGCACGCGGGGCGCTCGGGTGCTTTTTGTGGAAAGCATTGAGTTTGCGCTTGGCGTTTGCCAGGTGAGCCGCGGGTTCCCAGCCGTTATGGCTCTCGTCGTAGCCCTTCCACTTGACGCGGTACTGGAGGACCTTGTTGCGTATACGGCTGTCAAGGATGTCCTCTACCTCGTATTCCTCCTCGCCTTCCACTTCCACCGGTTCGGGTGGCTGTGGAGTTTCGCCGTTGACATCGTTGCCCTTCCAGGGGGTTAACTTGTCGATGTGGAAGACATCGTGGATGCCCTTGTGATCGAGGGGAAGTTCGAGCCGGTATGCGAGATCTCCAACCTTCTCCTTGATCGAGAAGGGGCCAAGGTAGCGAGCACCGAGCTTGCGACTGGGAACCTTGATGTTCACGTTCTTCGCATTGAGCCAGACACGGTCACCCACTTCGAAGCGTAAGGGAGGGGCGTCACCGTGAGTATGCCGTTCCTGTTGGTGCTTCTTGGCGAGTTCCAAGGCGTGAACGGCATCCTCGCGGGCCTCTTTCAGGAGCTCGATGCGCTGGTTGGCGGGTGGGCTGCGGGATTTGCTGCCGATGGGAATGTTGAAGAGCGGGAGGTACCCGTACATGATCTCGAAGGGGGAGGTACCGAGTGAGGAGTTGGGGTGCGAGTTGATGACAAACTCGGCCGCGGGGAGGTGCTCATCCCAGTCGTCCTGCCGGTGGCTGACGAACATGCGCAGATACTTCTCCACCTCCTGGTTGGCACGCTCTGTCTGACCATTCGTGGCGGGGTGGTAGGCAGTGGAGAAGTTGTACTCGATCCCAAGACGTTTGAGCAGGGTGCGCATCATGGCGGCGACGAACTGGGATCCACGGTCGCTGATGAAGCGGAGTGGGAGACCGTGGAGTCGGAAGATCTCGCGGTAGTAGAGGTCGGCGGCATCGCTGGCGGTGAGGTGGGTGTCGCAGGGAATGGCGTGAACCTGCTTGCTGAAGTGGTCCACGCAGACGAAGATGGCATTGTATCCGTGCGCCGTCGGGAGGTTTGTGATGAGATCCACCCCGACATGTTCCCAGGGGCCGGCCGGCACCTCAAGTGGATGGGTGCCCGTCTGCGGAGTGTGGTGATGCGCCTTGCGGCGTGCACAGGCGTCACAGCCAGCGACGTACTTCTCTACGAAGGAGCGCATGGTGGGCCACCAGAAGTGCGAGTCGACCAGCTGCAGAGTTCCATGAAGACCTGGGTGTCCAGCGGTGGGGAGGTCGTGGCACTGTTTGACGACCTCACGTCGTAAGTCCTTGTCCGGCGGGATATAGACTCGGCCGCGGTAGTAGATCAGTCCGTTATCCTCTTCCCATTCAGCGAGTCCGTTTGTCAGCTGACGTGGCCCATTCTTGCGCAAGCTCTCCAGTCCTTCCAGGACTACTGCCTCACGTTCGCTGGCCTGGCGGATGCGATCTTCGAGCGGGTTGGCCACGAGCGTGTTGGCGGCGAGCTTGGCAAATCGCTCGGGTCCTAAGACAATCTGCTCGCGATTGTCGTCGTTGTCTGAGACACGATGGTGTGGCATGCGCGAGAGGGGGTCGGCCTGGGTGTTGGCAGCGCCAGGGCGGTGTACCATTCGGAAGTCGAAGCGGGAGAGCCAGAGGGCCCAGCGAGCTTGCCGTCGGCTAAGGTCCTGTGCCGTGCGCCAATATTCAAGATTGGAGTGGTCGGTGACGATCTCGAAGGGCTGGGGGAGACCTTCTAGAAAGCCACGCCAATCTTTGAGGGCTTCAATGATGGCGAGCATCTCGCGATCGTAGATCTCGTAGTTGCGCTCGGCCGGCTGCATGGATGCTGATCGGAATGCCACCGGGTGCCACAAATCGTCCTCCAACTTCTGCATCAGGGCGCCCCCCGTAGCGTAGCCGGAGGCATCGACCTCGATGCGTGTAGGACGATCTGGGTCCCAGAGTGCCAGTACGGGCGCGGAGATGAACGCGTCGCGTAGAGTCTCGAATGCTGTTCGTTGGGGTGCATCCCAATGCCATTTCACGTCCTTCTTGGTTAGGTCGTTGAGTGGGCGAGCGACCTTAGAGAAGTCCTTGATGAATCGACGGTAGAAGTTGGCGAAGCCTAAGAATCCGCGAAGATCACGCAGGTTCTTGGGAGACGGCCAGTCGCGTACTGCGGCAACCTTGACAGGGTCCATGCGGACTTCGCCTTCCCGAATGACGAGACCCAGGTACTCGATCTCCTCGCGCTCGAATTCGCACTTTTCCGGGCGCAGGTATAGGTCGTGCTTTCGCAGCCGGTCGAGTACTTCACGGACTACGGTGCGGTGGTCCTCGAGCGTCTTGCTGAAGATGAGAATGTCGTCCAGGTAGACTGCGACCTTCCCTGCAGCGATTAAGTCGGAGAAGATGGAGTTCATGAGCGCCTGGAAGGTTGCCGGGGAGTTGGTGAGGCCAAAGAACATCACGAGGGGCTCGAAGAGTCCGCGGTTGGTAGAGAACGCGGCCTTCCACTCGTCACCAGTCTTGATGCGTACATTGTTGTATCCCCAGCGTACGTCAAACTTGGTGAAGTACTTGGCGCCTTGGAGGCGACTGACGATGTCGGCAACGAGGGGGAGTGGGTAGCGGTTCTTAACGGTGAACTCGTTCAGCTTGCGGTAGTCCTGAACGAAGCGGAGCTTGCCATCCTTCTTCTTGACGAAGAAGACCGGTGAAGACAGCGGGGATTTGGAGGGACGGATGTAGCCTTTACGAAGATTCTCCTCCAGGAAGCGATCGAGTTCTTCCTGTTCGTTGCGCGACATAGGGTAGATCTTGGTGCGCATCGTGGCGGGAGCACCGGGCACCAGATCAATAGCGTGGTCCCATGCTTTGTGGGCGGGCAGGCGTTCGGACTCGGTCTCGGAGAAGACGTGGGCGTAGTCGCGGTAGGCTTCTGGCACCATCTCCTCGAAGGTACGCTCTGGCTTGTCCTTGTTTGCGGCTTCAGCCAGCTGCTGAGAGTACGTGAATCCGGCGGCACACCAGACTTCCTCCTTGGAATCCTCCAAGACGCCTGCTCGAACCCAGGCGCGGCGTGTGGCGCGGTTCGCGCGGAGGCGGCACAGCGGGGGTTCATCCTCCTCCTCTGGCATTGTAAATGGCAGAGGTGGGGAGGGCTCCGGGGTGGTGTTTGTGGCCGCGGAGTCCGGCACAGCGGAGGAAGGTGCGTCAGACATGGCCGCATGCGCAGAGTTGACTTGGGCCCGTAGGGCTGCGTCATCGCCAATATATTCGAGGAGGGCGCCGTGGGCTGGTTCGTCCGTGGGACCCGGGGGTGTGTCGTCTTCTTCAATCACCTCAACTGGCGGGGGGCGCGGCCGGGGAATCTGGAATTCACCCTTCCGCCAGTCGATGGAAGGATTTACTTGTCGAAGCCAGGGAAGTCCGAGAATAACGCTCTCTCCTCCTAGGTCGGTGATGAGGAAGTCGACATAGCCCGTCCAGCCGTCGAGGGACATGCGTAGGCGGGAGAAGTGTGTGATACTGCCAGCGGTATTCAGGGTTCCATCGATGTTGTAGACAGCAATGGGGTGGCGAAGGGGGAAGGAGCGGATGCGTAGGCGCTGGACGAACTTCCTATCCAGGAAGGGCGACGTGGCACCAGAGTCAATCATGGCCGCGATATCCGTACTGCGATTGAGTCCACTGAGCGTCACTCTGATGCGGAAATGAGATGAAGAAGGATCTATTTCGCGCGAGGAATACAGAGTCGTGACGTAAGTGGAATCATAAGCGGAGGTGGAGTGCATACAGTACGGAGGCAGGGGTGCAGACGCTGCGGCGTTGGCGCGCACCCGTTCTAAAAACTCTGAGCCAGCTGTTCGAGAAGACGTCCTTGGGCGGCAAGCGCCTGCGTGAGCTGTGCGACGGAGGCGCGGATGTCGACGGCCTCGCCGGCAGGCTGCTGCGGCTGCGGCGGCCCTCGGGGTATGTCGGCGGCGGGGGCGTTGTCCTCGTCGAAGAGCGAGCCCGGGGTGTCAGTTGCCGCAACGCGCTGCTGCCGCTGCTGACCACCGCGGTTGCGTTCCAGTCCCATGTAGCGGTCCTGGCAGACTCCCTGCATGTGCCCGATGCGGCCACAGAAGTCGCACTTCCGGTCCTTGTGGGGGCAGGCTGCCTTCGAGTGGTTCTTGCTGCCGCACCCAAAGCACAGCCCGATCATGGCGCGCAGGAAGTCGAAGCGAGTGCGACCGTTGCCGGTGGTACGGGGGGCGGGGCGCGCAGCGGTTCGCGTGGCGTCCACATCCATGGCATAGGGGTCCGGCGCACTCTGGGCGCGGCCAACGGGGCCCTGCCTGTCCTCGGCCTTCTCTCCGCGCTCCAGATAGTCGATCGCCGTGGCGCGCTCGATGAGGTCGGCGAGGTCCTTCGGTTCACCCTTGGCAACATGCATGCTCAAGAGCAGGCGCCGGATGGACTTCGGGAGCTTCTGCTTGAAGCGCTCCATGAGATCGGTGTTGGAGTAGCCGGAGCGCTCGCCAAGTTCCTTGAAGTCCGCAGCAAAACCCGGCACCGCACGACCGTCCATCTGAAGGGCCTTCAGCTGGTTGCGGGCCTCGATGGCCTCGTCGGCGGCAACGAAGCGATTCTTGAAGGCGGTACAGAGCTTGGACCAGTCACCGTCGAAGGGGGCCTTGTTGGCAACGAGGTCCTTGAAGGCGGAGTTGGCGAATGAGCTGGCGTCGCCCTCGAGGAGAGTGAGGAAGGAGGTGATCCAGGCTGCCTCGTCCTTCCGCCCATTCGGGTTCAGGCCCGGTTGCTTGCTGGCCCAGACAGCGAAGTGGTTCAGGAACTTGCGCGCGTCCTCCTTGGCGGTGCCGCGATACGCGGCTGGCTTCGTGACAGTCTTGTCCTCCCGTCCGGCCGAACCATGATTCGTGTTACTGACCAGCTGGTTAAGCGAGTTGGTCGTGTTCATCATGTTCGTCAACAGACTGTTCACTTGATCCGGAGTCAGACTCGTCATCGTCGCTGGATTCGGGGGCGAGCTGGCGGTGGAATGCGGGGGCGGGGGTATCGGTGTGACTGAGGTGGTTACGGAACTGGGCGCGACGGCGGAGGCAGTCGCGGAGGCGGAAGCGGGCGTGGCGGTAGTTTCCTCGGGCCTCGACGTAGTCGGCACGGAGGCGGAGATGAGTGGCGCGCTTAATGTGGTAGGGGCCGTGGACGTGAACGGAGAGGCTGGCAACGGCCTGATGGGTGCGGAGATAGTAGAATTCTGCTCGGCGGAGACGTCGGATGTACTCCTGGGATAGTTGGCTGTGGATCTCGTAGAGGGCTGTGGGGGTAATAGGGTGGGCGCAGTAGGTGCAGTCGGCCATTCAGCGGGTTCGGGTTCTTCGTCTGGAGTGTGCGGGCGGTCCTCGCGTGTCTGCGCAAAGGATTCGGGTGCGGGTGTCTGGGCGCGGGATGGGGCGAGCGATACGGGGCGGCTGCTGAGGGTTCGTCCAATACGCTGGGTGACGACGGGTGCGGGGATAGTGGGGCTGAAGGTGACTGGGTGTCCTCCTTCAAAAGAGACGGTGACGGTGGACTGGATGGAGCGGGCGAGGCGGTGGGGGCAGTCGGTGTAGGGGTCGCACCAGTGGATGAATGATTGCTCGTCGGAGAAGTATGCGGTATCGCCGTCAGGGTCCTGGCCGTGTAGGCGACCTAGGCAGCGGGCGGACGGAGGTTCTTCAGGTGAAGGGGTACCAGATGGGGCACGGAAGGCCGTTGTGGGCGAAGCGTGGCCTGCAGGGGCGACCAAGGGGTGGGCGCCGGTGCAGTGAGAAATCTCGACCTAGTGTGCCGACGAGACTCGGAGCGACCACACAACAACAACAAACAACCAGAGAGGAACACCACACGTGATCGGCACGTGCAGGGCAACGGAGGGAGAGATAGGCGATCCCGACGGTGTCGACGGCGTAGAGCACAAATCGACAAGGGGCGAGCGTTGTGCAGGCTAGTCCCAATGACCAAGTTAGCATTCCCTTCTACCTAAAGGTATAGTAAGGCGCACCTAGTCCCAATGACCAAGAGGTCGAGATGGGGAACTAGGTGCTGGTACAGGGCTTATAGGTAAGAGGGAGGAGAAGCGAGTTCTAAGGCGTCAGGATGGCGCGATATGATGCGATATAGTACAGAGGCAGAGGCGGACGAAAGGGGAAAGCCAAAGTGGGGAGCATGTGATAAGGGTCGGGTCCCGAGATAGCCGGTGGGTCTAGATGCGTAAACAGTCCAAAATAGGGGGAAAAGGAAAATGAAAAGGGACAAACAAGGGAAAATAAGGGTATACTGGCGCGTCGTGACACTATGTAGAAAGCACACGCACCAAAATTTACTTCCGGGCGCGAGACGGCTGGATTCTGGACGGTGTTCCCCTTGCCGTCGCTTTTGCCTCCGCCCTCCCCTTCCTCTTGGTCGTTGATGACGCGGGTTCGACCGATTCCAAGCTATAATGAGGTGCGTGACGTGGCAGAACAGTTGCCCCGTTGCCTGGAACATGGTTCTCCAAGGAACGACTGGACGAAGCATCGGCAGACAACACTTCAGGGCAGCGAGGGAGTCGACAGTCTGGTTCGTGAGAGCAGTGTCGACCGGCGTGCGAGAGGAATAAGGAGAGGGAGCAGGCCTTTGGATGTCAATAGATTGGCACGAAGGTCCAGGCGATACAGCAGCACTGCTAGGTGTTTGTGGGTCTCGGAAAAGCAGGCGGGGGTCGCGAAGAGGCGATGAGGCGCTTGCCGAGTAGGGAGTGGGCGCAGGAGCTGGGCCACGCCGGCGCTCGTCGTCCTGAGGCTGCGCTTGCTGCAGTTGTGGTATCTGCTGCAGCCGGCGTTGCTACAAGCGCCGCG